>PISX010010296.1:0-71079 GCA_004024625.1 Mellivora capensis
AGCCAAAGTTAGATGAAGTCTCTGAGCACTTTATAGAGATAGTTTAAACATTAAAGAGTACTTCCTAAGTTATGAGCTGTTCTCTCATTCGTTTAACAAGTATTTATTGAGCACCTACCACATGGAAGGAATTATTATAAGGTTTGAAATACATCAACAACTCAGAGGGACAAAACCCCCACCATTACAAAGCCTGAAGTCTTTCATAAAAGGCAGAAAATAAAGCAAACAAAACAAAGTCCCCTACAAATATAAATAGACTTTTTAAAAAAATTTTATACATACACAGCTTTACATACATATAACAGGCAATATTAATGGGGAAAAAATTAAGCAGGAAATTAGTGTACAGAGTTCTAAACAGCAATTTTAATTTAAATGGGGTGATCAGGATATGCCTCATGAGAACATGAGATCTGAAAAAAGACCGAAAGGAAAAAAAAAAAAAGAAAAAAGAAAAAAGACCCAAAGAAGGTAAGCATGTTGTTGGGCATGTAAATATCTGGGGAAAGAGCATTCTAGGTAGAAGAAACAATAATGAGAAGTCCTGAAGCAGGAGCATACCTATGGTCTGAGGATCTCAAGGAAAATGTGTGGTGTGACAATAGAGACAGGCAAGGAGATAAAGTCCAAGTGGTAACACAAGGAACTATCATGTAGGACTGAGTAAGGCATTGTTAGGAAAGAAGAGTATGGGACTAACATGATCAGTCTTAAATTTTAAAGATTTTATTTATTTATTTGACAGACAGAGATCACAAGTAGGCAGAGAGGCAGGCAGAGAGAGAGGAAGGGAAGCAGGCTCCCTGCTGAGCAGAGAGCCCGATGCGAGGCTGGATCCCAGGACCCTGGGATCATGACCTGAGCCGAAGGCAGAGGCTTTAACCCACTGAGCCACGCAGGTGCCCCCAGTCTTAAATTTTAAAAGCAAATTCTTAAATTTTAAATGCAAAGTTGTGGAAATGTGTTGAGAACAGACATTAGGAAAGAGGGTAGAAACAGGGAGATGAGTTGTTGTAGTAACCCAGGTAAGAGATGATGATGGCAGGGAGCTAGTGAGAAGTGGTCCAGTTAGATGTATTTTGGAGGCAGAGATAACAGGATTTCTTGAAAGATTAGAAGGAAAAGGAGAGAAAGAAGAGTCACCTTAGATGGAGATGGCTGCAGAAGGAGCAAATTTCCAGAGGAAGATCCTGAGTTCTATTTTGGACATAGTTAATCTGAGTATTAGACAACTAGGTAGAGAAAGTCCAACCATGACTGAAATGATCATATCTTATATTTCTTGGGTATGCCCCACATCAAAGTAGCAAAGACCAGGCATATGATAAATAATACGAGCACACTCTGATTTAATCCAGCAGATTAACAACAACCACCATCTTTATAAAATAAAGGTGTAAATAAAATCTCTATAATAGAATATATTTGGTTTATAACAACACTTACTTCAAACATTTCAAAGTATTATCTCCTATTCTTATTTCTTGATAATGTAGCATCCCATCTCTTTCAAGGAACTTTGCTTAAGTTACATTTGCTACTGAAAAACAACTATGTTATGATTGTTACTAAGCTATAAATACTGCTGAATGAGACTGTAAATGGATGGGTACCTTGGTGGAACGGTGGATACAGTAACAGCTTGAAGCCTTTCCTGCAAACAATGGATCTCTGCCCCATAGTTTTCTTCTGTTTCTTTCAACTGTTGCTGCAAAGAGGATATGAGGTTTTCTAATTCTTGAACTTGTTTTTCAAGTTGTTTAATTTTTTCATAATCCTGCAGAGTAGATAACTTGCTTTCACAACTGACATCTAAGTTATAGGAAGAGAAGAAAATACACATTTCAAAACAAATTTCTTACTGAAGTAGCACAATCACTTTTTTTGTGTTTACAGAGAATGTCCATTCTTCTTTGAAAAAATAATGCTTTCTTAGTACTAAAGAATTTCATTTTAGACTCATTTTGACTGATGAAAAAAAAAATGAATAGTGTAATTCAAGATCATGTCTTCTAACTTCATGTCTGTAGTACCCCTAAATCTACCAATATCATGTCTTTAAATTGAAAACAATTGAGAATCACAGAACAAGTGAGAAGGGATCAAAGAAAGGAATAGTCCAAACCATCCACTTTGAGAATGAGAAAACGAAGACCAGAGTGACTGTAATGAAATGCCAAAGACTACTAGGTTATCTCAAATTTTAAAGTAAAAAATCAAATGACCAAATATTTGGTATAAAAATACTACACCGTGGCATATAATCAAAATTTACCAATGTTTTGCAAATTGGTCATCTGAGAAGTTGATAAAAACTCTGTTTCCTCTTTTGGTAGGTTTCCTTCGGCAAATTCAAGTTTTATATCTTCTGTCTCCTGTCCCTGAATCTGTTGAAAATAACAGAAAAGGAGTGACAGAAATATATGATTCAGCATTTTGAAAACTATATTAAAGCAGCTTCACAGTAAAAATGTTATTCAGAATCACTTAGAATTATAACACTCTGATACAAATATTTTCCCTTCCAACTTATTTTTTGCTTTCTTCTGACAATGACTCAACATTCCCTTCACAACACTGCAATTAATAAGTATATTGTTTGGTCATACCCAGAAAGAAGTCCATTTTAATATAAAAACAGAAACTGCACAGAATTTTGGTATAAAGTCCAGGTAATATTTATAATATGACTTGGTCTTTGGAATTTCAACTCATACATAGCAAATTTTATGTTTATCAATACCTGATAGTATAACTTTATGAATCTAATCTATGTACCTCCAGGTAACTGACAACTGGTATGCAGTTCTTGAAATAAAAGTAAGGAAAATAATGAAAACGGATAAATCTCACGTTGTTTCCTTACTTTAAAATTAGGCAGCAATTTGTCAGATGCATATGTGTATTAATTTAGTTATTCACCAATACTCAATTATTATCTACTACAGGACTAGCACTGTGACACAGATAAACCATATCTGCCCTTACAGAATTTATCAATAGTGAGTGAAGAAAATTAAACAATTAAAGGAGCAACTGGGACTCAGTTGGTTAAGTGTCCGACTTTTACTTTCAGCTCAGGTCATGATCTCAGGATCAAGAGATGAAGCACCCCTTCAGGCTATGTACTGTGTATTGGGCCTGCTTGGGTTTCTCTCTCTCTCTCTGACCCTGGCCCCCATCATCCCTCTCTTAAAAAAAAAATTAGAGAAGCACTAAACTATAATCGACTTTAAGGGCAATAACAGAAAGAGTGTGTAATTATGGAGTAAGCCAAACTTGACTTGGGCCTCAATCATTTTGGGCAATGATTAAGAAAGGCTATAAGGAAGAAAAAGTAAGCATTTGTGAAAGAATGGCCTATCACATAACTACTGAAGACAATGATCTTGTTGAGAGGGGTTTAATTTGGGTAAGGATGGGGGAAGATCGCTAGATAAATTAGAACGATCTAGATTACAAAGCACTTGAAAAGCAAGGGGAAAGAGTCTGAACTTACTATACTAGATGAACAAAAGACACCACAAAAAGCAGGTGAGTAATAGGATAAAAGGTATTTCCGTGCAAGCTGCTGCAGTCACTCCAGAAAACAGTATGGAGCTTCCTCAAAAAGTTGAAAATTGAGCTACCCTATAACCCAGCAATTGCATTACTGGGCGTTTACCCTAAAGATACAAATGTAGATCCGAAGAGGCATGTGCATCCAAATGTTTATAGCAGCAATGTCCACAATAGCCAAACTACAGAAAGAACCTAGATGTCCATCAACAGATGAAAACACACACACACACACACACACACACACACACAGGAATACTATGCAGCCATCAAAAAACCAAGATCTTGCCATTTGCAACAACGTGGATGGAACTACAGGGTATTATGCTAAGCGAAATATGTCAATCAGAGAAAGACAATTATCATATGATCTGATATGAGGAATTTGAGGGAAAGGGTGGGGGGGTTGTGGGAGTAGGAAGGGAAAAAGTGAAACAAGATGGGACTGGGGAGGAAGACAAACCATAAGAGACTCTTAATCTCAAGAAACAAACTGAAGGTTGCTGGAGGGGGGCGGGTATAAGGTGGCTAGGTTATGGACATTGGGGAGGTATGTGCTATGGTGAGTGCTGTGAATTGTGTAAGACTGATGATTCACGGACCTGTATCCCTGAAGCAAATAATACATTATATGTTAAAAAAAAAAAAAAAAAGCTATTTCCGATGAAGGTTATTGCAGTTGGTACTACTCTTTTCAAGTCCTCTACCCCATGCCTAACCCCCTGAGCACCTTTCAGCAGAGGACCTTGCCACTCATTTCCCAAAGGAAATAAAACCTGTCAGGTAAATTTTTCACTTTCCAGCCTAACCTTTCTATTCATTCCGCAAACATTTGGGGCACCTGGGTGGCTCAGTGGGTTAAAGCCTCTGCCTTTGGCTCAGATCATGATCCCAGGGTCCTGGGATTGAGCCCCGAATCGGGCTCTCTGCTCAGCAGGGAGCCTGCTTTCTCCTCTCTCTCTGCCTGCCTCTCTGCCTACTTGTGATCTCTGTCTGTCAAATAATAAATAAATCTTTAAAAAAAATTCATTCAGCAAACATTTATTAAGCTTTACATGTGCTCAACCAAGCACAATGCTAAGAGGAAATAAAAATAAAGAGAAGACTCCCTCATTCCAAAAGGTGTAAAATCTAGAAAAAGAGTAAATAAATAATTAAAATAACAAGAATAATAATAAATGCAAGTCTGTGGGCGCCTGGGTGGCTCAGTGGGCTAAAGTCTCTGCCTTTGGCTCAGGTCATGATCCCAGGGTCCTGAGATCGAGACCCCCATCGGGCTCTCTGCTTAGCAGGGGGCCTGCTTCCTCCTCTCTCTCCCTACCTGCTTCTCTGCCTACTTGTGATCTCTCTCTGTCAAATAAATAAATAAAATCTTTAAAAAAATAAAAAATAAATGCAAATTTGTACAAGGAGCTATGGGAACAGGGAAAAAAGACAGGGGTCATGGAATATTTAAAATAACAGAAAGAGGGGCACCTGGGTGGCTCAGTGGGTTAAAGCCTCTGCCTTTGGTTCAGGTCATGATCCCAGGGTCCTGGGATCGAGCCCCGCACCGGGCTCTCTGCTTGGCAGGGAGCCTGCTTCCTCCTCTCTCTCTGCCTGCCTCTCTGCCTAGTTGTGATCTCTGTCTGCCAAATAAATAAATTTTAAAAATTTAAAAAATAAAAATAAAAATAAATAAAATAACAGAAAGAGATAAGTGCAATAAGCAAAAGCTTGTACAGATGCTAAGAAAATGGAGGAATAAATGCCAAAAGTCTAGAAAGCTAGGTAAAAAGGACACAAAGGAAGTAACATCTGAACCAACTAGAAGATCAAGTAGGAACACACCAAGCAGATTGGAGGTAGATGCGCAGTGTTTGGCAGAAAAACCAACATGCAATAGAGGCCAGGGGTGAAAGATCAGGTGCATTTGGGACAATCTAAGTATTTCAGTATGGCTAAAACAGGATTAGAAGATGAAGCTAACAGGTTAGACAGTGATGTATTATAGTGCTGAGTGTAATCCCAACCAACCTCTGGGATACCTCAGTGGTTGTAGCTACCTTATGGGGTTAAAAAGGTGAAATTCATTTTTTCACTTTTTTTTTTTCCTGGGGAGAGCTAAAGAAGTTAGTGCGGGTGTTTGCATTCCAGATTAGGCCTCCTACATTCTGGCACTGGGGAAGGGAGGTGTGCTCATCAAAGCAAACTGCTGCCCACTCACTGTCCTAAAAGGAAAGAAGCAAAATGACAAATCACTCACTCACTCACTCACAAATTCATCACTGTGGATTACTTACTATAAGCCCTCCTACACTATTTAATAGCTTCAACTGTATACTGCCATAGGAAAAGCAACATTTTTAAAAGAATGAAAACAGGAAGTAAGAAAACAAAGGAATCTGGCAATGATTCACTTCTGTTAACTAACTTGAAGTTAAGTTAAAAACTTGGAGGGGGGAAGGAAATCACTGCTGACTTTTTGCCAAAGAAAACACAGTGAAGTACTAGTGGAGAGCTTGCTTACAAGGAGTAGAAGAGAGGAGGTGATGGGAAGTTCTGGCTGTAGTTTATTCTTTCTTTTGAAGAAGGTGACAGTGAAGGAGAAAGAGACCACAAAGGAAGATGAAGGATTGAGGATAGGTTATGTTCTCAATAGGAGAGATCTGAGGAATGTGTAAGGGGAAGGAACAGAAATAGAGGAAAACAGACAAAGGAGCTAAAATCACAGAATAGAGGGAAGGGACAGGTTATCAATCTTAGAGGAGGTAGAAGGGGATACTAACAAAAGAATAGGAAATAAAATAACCTTGGTTATGAAAAGGAGTAACATCTTCACAGACAGAAGGAAAATAAATTAGGGCATTCACAGATTTAAAGAAATACATATGGTCTAGAGGCAGCAGGCTGAGATACTTTATAATTGATAGCTCTGATACTTGCAGAGAAAAAAGAGCTAAGGCCAACTGCAAAGAAAAAGGGGGAGTAGAAGTGGAATATATGACTTGAAGAAAAGTTGGGAAGTTGGGAAATATCTACTGAAGGGACTATGAAAGGGTAAAAGACCACATAAAAGAACTGACAAGTGATCCAGAGGGTCCAACTGATGTCGAACATCCTTATGTAGTGTCACCAAACCACATCTGCATCTAATTTTCTTAGCAACCCTCAGAAACCCAAATATGAGGAGAGAAGGGTCCCTGGAAACAGGATGAGGGCAGAAGAAAAACAAAAAATCCAAACTGCTAAAATTATTGGTAAGGAAATGGCATGATGATTCTGAATAGGGTTCAATATTTTGGCTATGAAGGGAAACAGAAAAGTAATTATTGTAGGGAAATGTGGAGTTAAAAAAGGATTTTTATCTATCCACCTGACTCCTACAAAGTTATCTGTAAGATACTGGGGTAGGTTCACAAGTTTTAGAAAAGGTAAGATGAAGTTTGCTTAATTGCACAGGAAGAGAAAGAGAAAAGGAATGATGGAAAGGAGGAAGGAGAAATAGGGGAAGACAGAAGGCAAGAAAGAAGGAGGGGAAGAGGAAGAAAAAAAAGAAACAAGAATTTCAGCTACAGTATCCCTCGTCACCGATAGAACTTTCACTCCCTGTTAAATCTTTTAGATCCATACAACTTAATATAATGACATCAAAAGTATCACAAACAGACAAAGAGATCCTTCTGGAATTTTTTCTACAACATGAAGGTTACAACACTTATCTTTGCCAATATATGCTGTTTATTCTCCTGATATAGTTAATAAATTATACTATGCCATCTAAACTCTTAGTGAGTTTTATATGCACACATTTCTAAAACTACTTGAAAGAAATTTGACATATACAACACGTTAGCTATGTTCTAACAACTACACTAGTTCTATTTTTCTCTAAAACAGAAAGACCCACTACTTTAAAACTGTTGTATGTAAAATTAAATACAATTGTTTCGCCAAGTTTACAATCTGACATTTTATATTTATTTTATCAGGGTTTCCAAAACTCCCTAAAGGGGTAAAATAAGTATTCAACTTGCAGAAATTCCTTTAGCTCACTGATTTTATAAATACGACACTTTTCCCTCATCTTTATCATGTTCACTTATTTTAGAAATTCTTGGTTGATGATGAAGCTTACAAAATAGTACATAACACAATAAAGGAAAAAATAATACATTTTCCATTTCACAGACCTTACTTAATTGTGTTTGAAGTACCAAGAGTTTATTGTATTCTTCTGTTACTTTGTTGAGAAGAGTTTCCATATTTTCTTGCAAGTCTAGATGATAAATAAACAATTATAATAATTTCACTTTATAGTAAAAGTCTACTTCTTTCAATAAGTATTATTTATCTATTCATTACTTCAGAAAATTGCCTGCTAGAAGTAAACTTCATATATTTAATTACCAAAAATTTTAATCTCATTAATGTAAAAGATGTGCTAGAAAGATAACTTGATGATTTCACATTAAAATATGCTAATTTCTTTTGGTATTAATGAATTTGTATACATTTTTTTCACTATTCATATAAATGGACAGAGGTAGAAAAAATTTTACCTCTGAAAAAAATACCAAAAAATTAACTGAGATCACAACTTGTAAAAATAAATATAGGATTCTTTTTAAGAATGATAATTTAGAAGGGTGCCTGGGTGGTTCAGTGAGTTAAAGCCTCTGCCTTCAGCTCAGGTTGTGATCTCAGGGTCCTGGGATCAAGACGCATCATCATGCTCTCTGCTCAGCAGGGAGCCTTCTTCCCCCTCTCCCTCTCTGCCTGCCTCTCTGCCTACTTGTGATCTCTGTCAAAAAAAAAAAAAAAAAAAAGAATGATAATTTAGGTCTTCTTATTCTTTAAAAAAAAATAAATCACTGACATAAATGTATTTAATAAATACAATAACTTTCAAAGGCATGGATCTATGGTGTAAAATTAAGGAAAAAATTACACAGGGAAAAATACAGGAGTAGAGGGATAAAGGATAAAGAGACAAGAAACTTGTAGACATCTTTGGTTCTTTCTATATCACAAGTATTGCATTTTTTAAAAAATAAAAATCTGTATTAAATATAAGATTTCATGAATCCAATTAAGTGACGGAATCATGAGTAAAAGTTCATCATTAAATGACTTAAGAAAATAATGTGATCAGATTTTATTACCTTGAATTTCATATCTATAATCTTGAAATTCTAGTTCTTGATTTTCAGAAGTGTGAACACCAGCACTCTCTCTCTCTCGTACATTTATTTCACATTTTAAAGCAGGAGTATAATGTTCACCAAGGACATTGCAAAAAGTCTATTAACAACAAAATTAGATATTTTACAGAATTAAAATGTTGATGTCTACCTTTGAAAATCATTAAACATTATCTTCCTAAATGCAAAAGACAGTCAAAATGGCACAGAAAAATCAGTAGGAAAACACTCTTCCATACACCCTGTCAGTCTGCAAAAGAAACAGTTAAGTCTAGACTTTTCTCTCTTTATATAGGACATGAAATTCTTAGAGGAGGAAAATATTTACAATATTAATTGCATTAAACTATTTTTTTGCTTCTAATAATGAATATAGCTTGTACTTTAATCTATCAGTTTCTAGCTTGGATCCTAGACTGATGTTATCTCTGTAATGTTAACCACCCTTGAAAAAATACCAGAAGACAAGGACAGAAGTTAAAAAATGATGATCCCTATAGGGGCGCCTGGCTGGCTCAACTGAAAGAGTATGGGACTCTTGATCCTGGGTTCATGAGGTAAAGCCCCAAGCTGGGCACAGATCTTACTTTAAAAAAAAAAAAAAATTGACTAGAAAGTAGTCTATAAATTCTACAGAAATTATAATATATGGAGGCGCCTGGGTGGCTCAGTCTCTTAAACGTTCAATTCTTGATTTTGGCTCAGGTTGTGATCTCAGGGTCATGATATCAAGCCCCAAGTTGGGCTCCATACTCAGCGCAGAGTCTACATGAGATTCTCTTCCTCTCCGTCAGCCCCTCCCCTTGCTTAACATACTCACTTGCTCTCTCTCAAATAAATAAATTAAAAAAAAAAAAAAGAAATTATATGATGTAGGAGATTACGTCCATATACTTTTCTGTAACACAAAGGTAGAATTCTGTGCTTTATATATACAGAGAAATTAAAAATATTTGACACATTATTCTGGCTTTTCTCCTGAGCAACAAATAATTCTACCATCATTTAAAAACAATACATGACCTATAGTCATTTGAGATTCACCTTTGCCTCACATACAACTGGAAACAACCTCTAACTTCTAGACTTAAAAACCAAAATGCTTATTATTCCTATTATTTGAGATTTGCTTAAAAGTTAAACTATACTATCAATTAATAATTGAATTTATTAAATTTTCAGCACAGTTCCTAAGATGGAATTTTATCATGTTAGAGCTGACTGAAACCCCATTTACAGATGAAGAAACACTCAAAAAGATGAAGTTAACTAGTCCATGGCAACATCAACAATTAGTGTCAAAACCACGTTTCATGAAGAATCCCAGAGGAACCAAGCTGATTCATATTTTAACTTGAGATGAGCAATCAGGTAAAGACAACTACAAAAGGAAGGAACATGTAATGTCAGCTTATAAATGAACTACTATGACTTGGGCCCTGTTTCCATTATTTACTACCAACAAGAAATGCGCAAGGACAATGTCTGAACCCTTTGGCGGAGGTGGAGGTGGAGATTGCTGAGTAGCTGAAGGAAGACAGGCCTTGGGTGGGCTTAGTTCTCACTTTTTGAGTTTTTTGCAAAACATTTTTTGAACAATATTATAGGAAATCAGAATTGGGGCCCCTGAGTGGCTCAGCTGGTTAAGTGTCCAACTGCTGGCTTCAACACAGGTTACGATCTCAGGGTCATGAGATGGGGCCCCAGGTTGGGCTCTGTGCTCAGTGCAGAGGCTGCTCAAGATTCTCTCCCTTGCTCTCTACCCACCCACCTCTCTCTCTCACTCTCAAATAAACAAATCTTAAAAAAAAAAAAAAAAAATCAGTAAGGTAGCTCTACCTCTCCTAACTAATACCACACTCTCCCCCTTCAAATTATAAATACAAAAGCCTGGGAAGAGATCAGGGACAAGCCAAAGCATGTATTTTAAATTCTGAACTATTTCAAATATGCAGAAAAAATAATTTATTACCTAACTTAAACAAATAGTAATATTTTTTCATATTATCTCCATGTTTTTTTAAAGAAACTGAACAGAACATAGAGATTTGAAGCTCTTGGTTTTAAGTACTGCCTACACATTTTATTCACCTTTCCCTTTACCCAGAGGTAAGTAATCTAGCATACAGGCTTTATACTTTTTTGAGATTTATTGATATTAATACAGATATCAAACATTACTGAATGGAGTTCTACTGCACGGAGGTAACACAATTTATTGCCCTATTCACAGTAATCAGAGCTGTCTCCCATTTTTAACTTATTTATTAAAAAAGATTTTATTTATTTATTTGAGAGCGAGTGCACACATGCAGGCAGAGCAGCAGGCAGAGGAAAAGGGAGAAACAGGCTCCCCACTGAGCAGGGAGCCCAATGTGGGGCTCGATCCCAGGATCCAAGAACCACAGGCCCACTTGAAGGCAGGTGCTTAATGGATTGAGCCACCCAGGCACCCCTCCCATTTTTAACTTAAAGACACTTAAGCAATGAATAGATCTGGTTATGCACAAATGCTTGGGCTATGGGATGTATATAACTTCAAAAATAGACCTGGTCAACTTGCTTCTCAAGGTAGTACTTTCTCACTAGCAGTATATAAGAGGTTCTATTTCAGCCCATCTTCACAAATATAATCATACTGGCATAAATAGGGTTTTCAGTTTTTGGCAATCTGAAGTGTGAAATTGTATCTTAATGGTCTTGTGCAATTTCCCCAAGTAAGTCATCAGCCACAAAGTGGGCAGGGGCAGGAAACAGACCTGTGTGGGGTTTTACTGGTCCACTCTTCTTTTTGTATTAGGTATACCTTTTGTCTGTTCAACTGTTAATTTACTTCAATTTATTTTATTTCAAAAGATTATCAGGAAACATTTAAATGTTCATTTTAAACTTAAAAACTCAGGAATATTTTCTAAGTGCAGTTCTGAAGTCTAGCATTTCCTGTCTAAAAGGACTTTTTAACTAATATCTTACCTGTGTAAAATAAGAACATTCTTCAGACACCGCCTTGCGTAGTTTTCCAATGAGCATTTGTAAAGGCTTTGCTTCACCACCTAATAGAACAGATACTGCATTAAACATTTAATTCACATACTTAAGTAATATTATTGTATTAAACCTATATCAACTGGAAGCTTCCTTTACAATAACATTAGTTTTAAATTCTTTATTTCTGTCAAAGTTCTTTTCTACTGCTCATTGTTAACTGTTCCAGATAATTTGTAAAATTGTTTATATGCTACAAATAGGCATAAAGCAGTGACTTACAAAATTTTCTACTACTACCCAATACAAGAAATACATCACATATCATAACCCATTTATACATCCATGAAAAACTGACATTAAGAATTTTACAAATCATTATCTGCCCTTTCTACATGCTATATACGCTATTGTTTCCTGATCTCCTGTACTCTTTTGTTTATTTAAAAAATGCTGGTGATTACTCACTAACTAACTTCATCAACCATTAGCAGACCAATTAATTAACTTGTAGTTGAAAATTACTGGACAGATTCTATCTAAAGAGGATATCAATAAAAACAACAAACATTTAACATCTTATTACATTCAAACCCAAGGAACTCCTTTAGTGAAAACTATGGTATTCTTTTTTAAGTCACTCTTTAAATTCTACTCTGTTCAACAGAGCAATTGCACGAACTTATGAACCACCTCATTCTCAAAAGCAAATCTGTCATGGGTGAAAGCCTAGAGATGCCTTGAACAGAAGAAGTCTAGTTCATTTAGTGATTAAATAATTATTAAAGATAAAAGTTAACTGCAAGTAGTCTTCTATTTCAGGTTCCTTATATGTTCCTGCTTCCCACAGTGCTATCTTAAGTCTTTTGGCCCAAACTACAGTCTCCTAGGACATCTCATTCTTTTCTCTGGCCTCAAATGATCTGATACCAAATCTTTTATCATCAACCCAAACCTCCCTCTTGTGTTTTGGATTTCTATTTTTAACTAACTACTAGACAACTCTTTCCTAAAGTTAGTAGGTCTCTTTAACTCAATATGTAGCAACCTGAATTTATTATTTTCCCCACAGATCTGCTCTGCATCCTCTTTATGACTACAGTCATTTTCAATCCAATTACCCAAGCTAGAAACTTAAGAGATCACTCTTAATTTTTCCCTTTTCCTCCTCATATTAACTGCAGACTACAGCCTACCTCTTTTAACTCTTAAACTTTACTATTATAAATACTATTATTAGCAGAATTACTGCCAAAGTTGCTTAACTGGTTTACCCATCACTAGGTACCTCCTCTACTTTGCTCCATGGTGTTACCTTAAAACAAAAATTTTAATGTTACTCCTACTACTTAAAATCCTAGAGGTCTTATCACCAGTAGCAAAAGACTTACACATGCTTCAGTCAGAGTATATAAAGCTTTTTCTGATCAAGCTCCTGTCAGTCTTTCCAGCTTTATTCCCTACTACTATCTTACATAACTTGAACTCTCAATTCTCCAAAATGGATACAATCTCTCACACTCCTATGTTTAAGACTCAGGAGACTTCTCTAAAATTCCAACCTCCTCCTCCTGCCTGCTGCCCCACCCCACTCATCCTCCCAGAAACTATGAAACTTTTCTCCTTTCTTTTTCTGTTCTTTCTAGTCATTCTTCTATTACAGAAATTGTCCTATTGCTTTCTAAAAAATTATCTTATATTGCTTTCCCACTTGATTATAATTTCTGGGGGAAAATGATTCAGTGATTTTAGATTTCTCAAGCACTTAAAAAAATGATTACATGAACAATGATGACATGAACAAATGAATCCAGGACTGGGGTACAGTTACCCTCTTCTATGGGTTCTAAGGCAAGGACAAAATTATGGAAGGGTGGGTGGGCTCTAAGTGATACTTATTTGTTTCATAGCATTTATAATTTTTTTTTAAGAAACCATTTACCCAGAGGCGCCTAGGGGGCTCAGTCAGTTAAGTGTCTGCCTTTGGCTTGGGTCATGATCTCAGGGTCCTGGGATGGAGCTCAACAACAGGCTCTCTACTCAGCGGGGAGTCCACTTCTCCTTCTCCCCCTGTAGTCTCTTTCCCTCTCTTGCTCATCTCAGACAAATTAAAAAAACAAAAAAAGAAAAAAAAAAGAAATCATTTACCTGTTCCTTGTGTTTTTATATTCTGTAGCTCTTGCTGGTGTATTTCCTGAAGTTCCTTTATCTTTTCCTCTTGGGCAGAAATAAGTTCCTCCTTAAGACTACAAAGAGCTTTATCTTTTTCATTTTCCATATATTCACGAACTTGATCAACATGTGTCGAATAAACCAGAGAGAGGCATATACGCTGAGCTTCCATCTGTAGCCTTAAATCATTCTTAAAGTGAATGTATGAGCACATTAGAACATTTTTTTAATTATTTAAAATTTTAAAATAATTTAATTTCTATTTTTTACATTATTGACAAGGGGAAAATACATGAAATTATAGTTTAAAACTTCATGTAAGATAAGTCTAATTCTTTTCTCACTTCTATTATGCTGATCTACCTATCTTTTCCAAGGAAAGTAGCACAATATTGTCATTACCTCACCTTTATGGTAAATTTTGATATATGGTATAGCTTCATATGGCCTCACCTTTATTTTTCATTTAAAAATATTTTAAATACAGAGAAATGCAAAGAATAATGTAATAAACACTTATCTACTCATACCCCAATTTAATAAATATAATTCTTTTGTCTTTTTTTCCCATTTCTCTCCTTTCTACATATTTTTT
This sequence comes from Mellivora capensis, assembly GCA_004024625.1. Classification (NCBI taxonomy): domain Eukaryota; kingdom Metazoa; phylum Chordata; class Mammalia; order Carnivora; family Mustelidae; genus Mellivora; species Mellivora capensis. The sequence continues at coordinate 14,497 of PISX010010296.1, forward strand.
TGGCTTAGAAAGAAAATAAGATTTAATCCTCTATGTTCCCATTCCTCCTTCCCCAAAGGCAAACATTTTCACAAATTTGCAACAAGTCCACTACATTTCTTATACTAACACTTTTCAGTACTTATAAATAATACATTATATTTTATATTTCTAAGAATTTACATTAATTGTGTAAAATGGTATTTATTTTGAAAATTGTTCTCATTCAATTTGAGATCTATCCATGTAGATAACAGATTAATTTATTTTAACTGTGGTACAGCATCTATGAATACATGAAAATTTGTCAACTTCCTTCTTGGAGATCAACTGGATTATTTCTAATTTTTTCATATTTCAAAAACACTGCACTAAATTCTTACAGATATGTCCATATATATATATATGGACATTATATATATATATATATATATATATATAATATAGTGTATTTGTATACACTAGTGTATTTGTATAAGGACATATCTACTAGAGATCCACTAGTAGAGTGGATCTCAAACTTTAGCAGCCATCAGAATAATCTGGAGTGCTTATTAAAACAGACTGCTGGGCCCTTTCCCCAGTGTTTCTGGTTTAGGAAGTCTGGTGGGGGGGCCCCTAAATTTGAATTTTACCCTGGTTTCAAGTGCTGCTGATACTGATAGTCAGGGACCATACTGAAAACCAACTAGAAATGTAGCTGCTGGGTCATAGGTAATGTACATCAAATGTATTAAACTTTAACAAATTATGTTTTACATAATTGTGCCAATTTACATTGATATTAATAGCATATGTGACTATTCATCTCCCCACACTTTTTACTGAAGGACTCATTTTGCCAATCTGATGGGTATAAAATATTAACTTATTTATATCAATTTATAAGGCTGAAAGTATCTTTTCATGTTTATTAGCCAAGTAGCTAGGTAATAAGAACAAGGTATTTTTTATTAGAGAGTCAGCATTATTTCTAAGCATATACAGTTTGTTTTAAGATGTTACTAATGTATAAATTATCTATTTCTTCTGTAAGCTTCCCTTTACACACACATATTTTACTCCCCTATCCACTGATAGGTTTGTCTTGGTAGTGACAACTGAGAAGGGACAGTATACAGGTTTGCCTTCCTTTATGTAAATTAATGTCAAGGAGAAGGTATCTGAACATCAATGAAAATGTCTTTAGCAGGGAAAACAAAATTTTTACTGAGAAAATTTGACCAATTTGATAGCTTCAAATTCAGGTCCTCTCTCAATGTCTTTTTAAAAAATCTAAATGAGGGCGCCTGGGTGGCTCAGTTGGTTAAGCAACTGCCTTTGGCTCAGGTCATGATCCCGGAGTCCTGGGATCGAGTCCCACATCAGGCTCCCAGCTCCATGGAGAGCCTGATTCTCCCTCTGACCTCCCCTCTCATGCTCTCTCACTCTGTCTCTCTCTCTCTCAAATAAATAAAATCTTAAAAAAAAAAAAAAATTAAAAAAAAAATCTAAATGATCTCTGGCATTTTTAGGAGTAATTAAGTTAAAGCCACATTGTGCTTTTGAAGACAATGCCAGATATTTAACAAAGCATGCAAATTGAATTTTTAAATTCTATTTAGGTTATTAAAATGTAAAATATGTTTACATTTGATAGAAGATCATGAATGTGAATATACACAGTCCCCAACTTACAATGGTTTGACTTAGGATTTTTTGACTTTATAATGTAAAGTGTAAAAGTGATACACACTCAATAGAAACTATACTTCAAATTCCTAATTTTAATCTTTTCCTGGGCTAAACAGGCCATATGAATACTCTCTCATGATGCTGGGCAGCAGCAGGGAGCCATAGCACCCAGCCAGCCACATGATCATGAGGATGAACAAACAATAAACTTACAACCATTCTTATCCACTCAAGCATTGTTTTTTACTTTCAGTGTAGTATTCAATAAATTACATGAGATATTTAACACTTCATTATAAAACAGGCTTTATGTTAGATGATTTTGCCCAACTGTAGGCTAATGTAAGTGTTCTGAGCACATTTAAGGTAGACTAGGTTAAACTATGATGTTCAGTAGGTTAAGTGCATTAACTTCATTTTCAACTTAAGATACTTCAATTTGCAATAGGTTTATTGTAACGTAACTCCATCATAAGATCTGTATTTATTAGAAATAAAAAGAGAACATTTTCCAAAGGCTTCCTACTGTATATAAAATAAAATCTCAACTTCTTACCAAGTCTGTAAGGTTCTCCAAGATCTTGTCTCTTCTTTCTTTTTCAAACTCTTTTTCTTCTACTCTCCAGCTTTCAAACTCAACTAAACACACCTTCATTCAGTTCCTGAAACTCATCTAAGTCTTCACAATTGCTCTAATTTGCATGTGGTAGGCTCCCCCTTAGTCTTTCAGATCTCCATTCAAATGTCAATTTCTCTGAGAGAACTTTCCTGACTATCCTATTTAATGCTGCCACCACCACTACCCATCATTCTCTAACACGTTCTTTATAGGACCTACCACTTCTTCTAACTACTCTACTTGTTCCCTTGTTTACTATCTGCCTCCCTGACTAGAATATATTCCTGTTCTCAAAGAAAGCTCTTCTTCTCTCTTGCTTACTAGCATACCCTATACCTGACTAGAGATTCAATAAATACCTGTTGCATAAATTAAGAAATAAAGTTCTACTCAGCAGCATTATACAAGATACCTAGTCGAATTTTCCAGTTACTTCTTTTTTTAAAATTATTTTTATTAACATATAATGTATTATTTGCCCCAGGGTACAGGTCTCTGAATCATCAGGCTTACACATTTCACAACACTCACCGTAGCACATACCCTCCCCAATGTCCATAACCCAGTTATTTCTAATATCAGTATCCGATAAATACAAATTGTCAAGAATGATTACTACTCATTATATGCATTCTTTAGTTATAGTTAGAATTAATACTTTTTGCCCCTTCAGCTTTATACAGTACTCTGAGAGAATCCTAGGACTTAAGTTGAGATTTCTTTTTCTTTTCTTTTTTAAGATTTTATTTATTTATTTGAGAGAGAGCAAGCGAGCACAAGAAGTGAGAGCAGCAGGCAGAGGGAGAGGAAGAAGCAGGCTCTCCACTGAGCAGAGAGCCCAAAGTGGAGTTCAATCCCAGGACCGTGGGATCATGACCTGAGCTACGGCAGATGCCCAACGGAGCCTCCCAGGTGCCCCGAGATTTTTTTTCAAGGAAATAGAGTGTTGTAACTACTGAATAAATGAGTATAAAGTACTGAAAAGTTTAAGAGTTAATTTTTAGTTGTGGAACTTAGAAAACACTAATATAAAACAAAATGCTGAAACCAAGCTTTGAAATTACAACAAAATATTACAAAATAACTTTTTTAAAGCTCAGATTCTCTACCAAGTTACTGAAATTCTTGCCTTTCCAAAGGAAGTATGAAACCATTCCCATGTTTTTATTTTCTTAACAAAATATATAACATAAATTAACTGAAAGAAAGGCAACAGTGTTTAAGAAAAGAGATAAAAGCAATGACACCTAGGGCACCTGGGTGGCTCAGTCAGTTAAGCGTTCTGCCTTCAGCTCAGGTCACAATCCCAGGGTTTCGGGATCGAGTCCTTCATTGGGCTCCCTGCTCAGCTGGGAGCCTGTTTTTCCCTCTGCCTGCCACTCCCCCACTTGTGCTCACTTGCTTGTGCACTCTCTCTCTCTCTCTGACAAATAAGTAAATAAAATCTTAACAACAACAAAATAGCTGATAGGCCCAAATGAGAATTACATTATAGGGTTCATTTTCATTGTTTTGTAAGATTAATTGTGTTTTAGGAAGATGAAACATTTTTTGCATGAATTATACATTTTCACTATGTTTTAGCATCTATACATATTTTAAGTAAACATACCTGTTCTGATTTAAGTACACTGAGCTCCCACTGAAGTTTATCATTTCTACTTGGTTCAGCTGTCCCAAGTGATGATCCATTTGTCATTAATGGCAAGTGATCCAAAAACAACTGTTCTTGCTTGCCTTCTTTTCCAATAGTCCTATTTTCAAAATGAATTTTATCTTCCTCCATTATTTTTGATTCCTCAACAAAATCTTTATTTATTTTAGAAACTGATCCTCCAGAATCCTTGCTTGTCATAGTCACACCATCTTTTAAAGAGTCTAACTGAACATCACACACATCTACATTTTCTGTCTGTTTATGGTTAATGATGATTTCTAGCTCTCTACATCTCAATAATACTTGTTCTTTCTCTTGCTTTAAAGACTTTACTTCTTCACTCAGAAAAGTAATCTCACCATGTTTCTGTTTTAGTTGTTCAGAAAGATCAGACAATCTCTCTGACAGTTCTAACTTTTCTCGCTTAGTGACCTCAAGTTTTTCCATAAGTTCTGTTGTATCTTTCTCAACGACCTCACTGGTTTCCAATGATTCTCCTATGAAAGTTTTGTCATCATCAAAGACTGAACTTTTCATTTTTACCATACTTGGATTTATTCTTTGCAAATGATGAAGCTCTTCACTAAGTGTTTTAAGCTTACTTTTATACTCTACTTCTTGTTTGTTTTTGCTGTCTTCTAAGTCAGTTTTTACCTTGAGAAGGCAAGCATAGTCCTCCTGTAACTCTTGATAGTTAACTTCAAAATTTTTTTCAGCAAATGAAAAAGTGTTCCTTTGCCTTTCAATCTCTTCAGTTAGCTGAATACATTGTTTCTTGAGGTCCTCGTTTTCCTCAGTAAGTACTTTTATTTCTTTTTGCCAGTTACAATCTTGGGATTTGGATTTAATGGGGTCTATGAATATTAATCTTTCTTCTTGGTTAACAGGAGTATACATTTTCAACATGTCTTCAAGGGCTTTCTTTTCATTTTTAAGAGTGCTATTCTCTGCTTCAAGTTGTGTAAGTTTTTCTTGAAGGTTATCCTCTTTTTCCTTCATTTGTTTCTCCAATAATTCAGTTTTAAGTTGTAATTCTTGAACTTCTTGTTCAAGTGTACCCTTTTCCTTTTCTTCTTGCCTGAGTATTTCAATTTCTTTTTGAAGCTCATTGATTTGAAGAGTCATTTCCTCTGATTTTGAATTCACAAGGGACTGCTGTAAATCTTTTAGCTTTGAAATTTCTAAAATTAATTGATTCTGCTTAGTTATCAAACTGTCTTTTTCAAACTGCATGGTTTCTATCTTTTTACTCATTTCATTCTGTAAGCCATCTATCTGCTGTTTGTAGTGAATGCCTAAATTATCCTTAAGTTTCTCAATATTTATTCGATGCTCAATTTCTAAATCTTCTTTTAGTTTGGAAAGTTCTTCTTCATGACTAAACAGAAGCTGTGTCCTCAGCCTCTCTAATTCAGCTTCTTGCGATTCAGCCATTCTGTCTAATACAGCATTTTTTTCTCTTTCTAACATTTCAAGTTTTATCTTGTAATTTGTAACTTCTGCTTCATGTTTTAATTCTAGTTCTTTTCTGGATTCAGAGGCAGAAACAATCTCAGCTTTCAAAGCTTCCACTGTACTAAGGGACTTGTGTGCTTCACTGAGTTTACTTTCTTGTTCAGCTATTGTCTGTCTAGCTCTCTGAATCTGTTCCCTTGAAAAGCTCAATTCTTCAAAAAGGTCTTCAAGCTGTCTCTGTAGCACAGACTTTTCTCCTAAAATTACACCTAATTCTTCCTTGAGTTTTTCTTTTTGAGAGTTAGTATCTTGCAATTTTATGTTCAGCTCATTTATTGCCATATTCATTAACTTTATTTGATCTTCATTAACTGTAATACTTGGACATGATCTTAAAGCATTCTCCATTTCTCCCTTATGTCGTATTTTAAGTTCATCTATCTGTGACATGTGTTGTTTTATTAACTCCTGTTTCATCTGTACTATCTGCTGTCCGTACATCTCATCCAGCTCTGCCCGGAGCTGTTCTAATTTTCTTTGTGTTTCTTGTTCCATTCTTTGTAGAATATCAGTTTCAAATTGGCTATCTTTATGATTTTTCTTCTGAAGTTCTTCAACTGTCCCCATTAATTGTTTTATTTCCTCAGAACACTGTCTTTCTTTTTGCTTGGAATTAGTCAACTCTAATTTCATGTTTTTAATCTCTTGGTTCTTTTGTACAACCTGTTCTTGTAATTCTTCCAGTAATTTATCAGCAGCTGTGACTTTATCCATTAGCTCTACAGTTTTTTTTTCATCTTCTATTATTTTTGTATTTAATTCTTCAATGATTGTATCCTTTTCCTGTATTTCTTTATTTGAGCTTTCTACTTTTTTGTCTTGTTCCTTTAGAAAGAAAAAAATGAAAACATAAAAATGGCATTTTTAGTTCCTGGCAACTTACATTGTTTAACCTCAATACCAAAAGACTGAGAAATGTCTGGTTTTGTTCAAAATTCTATAAAAAGTAATTGCAAGGCTTGCCCCTTAATTTTTCCAAAGTCAATGAGATAAGACTTGTGTACCCAACACCATTTGTGAGCAAACACTATAACAGTGTTGATCTTCCTGGAAGAAAGAAATTCTTACACTGTTATGGTTAAAAATATTAATTTCAGAATTAGTAGGATTAAAATGTCTAGGCCATTACATTTTCATCTTTATTAACTGATGAACATTCTAAGAACTTAGTATTTTCTGTAGCTATAGTACTATGTACTCTTTATAACTCCAGAACAAAGTCTTAAATATAACTCAAGATTCCTTCCATGTATTCTAGTGACTTGAAGGTGTTTGATGGGCAAGTGTTATGAAAAGACAAAAACAGGTTCCTATGGGTTTGCCTTAACTTCATTCCTGTGGCTAAGTAAAATTAGAAATTTAGAGATATCCACACATAAGTGGGTAAATCTCGAACAACATGCAAGACCACTACACCATTTATGGCACATTCATTTGATCCTAGACTTTGAGTTTGAACAGAAATTTGAAAGCAGGACAGATATTTTCTTCTAGTTCTGACTTGGGCCTCTACTTTGGAACTGTATATAAGCCTAAATCTAGGACATAGGTCAAGGTACATCCATAATCACAATCATTCATAAGAGTGGTATAGCATAAAGGAGTCAAGCAGAAGCCTTAGAAACAAAGTTCTGACAGTTTCTAAGTTGCCTAAATAGTTTAGGGCTGAGGTCCCAAGTACAAAGAAAAGTACAACGTTCCAATAAGTGGAACAGAATATAAATAGGTAAGAAAAATCACCTTACTGAGACAGGAGTCCCAGGCTAAGAGGACTTAAAGGCACCCTGAATGAATGTACTCACATCTCTAAAGAAAAAATTTTAAGTCTAGAGAAAGGAAAGCCTCAGAGAGTTGGCAGTACTCATTTCATCCATACGAGAAGTACTCTTCTCATCCAGAGAAGAGAGAATCAAGGTGCCTTGAGACTGAAAATTCTGATCCCTCTGGGAAAACCATATCTAATGTAGAAAGCAATGTAAGGGGTTATAGAAAACAGAATTTAAGAATTTCAATCAAAAAAAAAAAAAAAGAATTTCAATCCACAAACATGACTTTCCTACTGTGAAATGATACATCAAGTTATCATAGCCTAATGCTACAGAACATTTGACTCCAATATCCTTCAATCTCATGCTCACTAAACAATTTCCTGTTATTATTTGGCTTTTCAAATTCATTTGCCCATGGAAAGAAAGTAAAATCCAATGAACTTGAAATATACAGGTCTCTGTGATAATTATTTCTCACTGTAAATTAATACTCTTATATTCAATGTTTAAATGTTAGCCTCTTCAACTTGAAAAACCTGAGCTTATCTCAGAGGTAGCTCAAGACTCATTTGATAGAAGATAAAAACCAGACTTCTCAGCCTACAAGTCAAAGGCCAGATTCTGCACTATATAAATTAACGAAGGCAATGAATATCCTTTTGTGAAGTCTCTTGAGCAAAATTCTATGCTTTTTTTCCCTGGCATCCCAAATTCCATTCAATTTTGCCATAAGTTATTACCAAGTGCTGAGATTTCTGACTTTAATTTCTATACTACAATATGACATTTAAATCAGTTTAATCTCTTAAATCTCAGTGTTTTCATCTGCAAAATAAATGTAGTATTTCTTCTATGTCATGGAATATGCTTGAGCTGAAAGAAAATAAATATATTAATGTGTTTTATGCTCTCTGTGCTATGTACAAATGTGATACATTTATATACTAGAAAGTGTCTAATACATTTGGAACCTGTAAGAAAGTAAAATTAATTCAGAAGGTCAACTTCAGTTGATTTATTAAATAAGTAATTAGTCTCGAAATGTTAACATTGTTGTAAAATCTTAATACTTCTATTTCCTGATTTTCAGTTTGGGGGAGGAACCCTCATAAAACCTTTAATTCAAAATTGTCCAACATGTGATATAATGGCAAACAATGACAATTCTTCATTCAATTGTGAAATAATACAAAATCATGGCTCATTTTTCTTAGTATTGTTTATTTCAAAATACATAGTTTTAAAATATTTATTTTCTGTTGCAAAAGACAGCTCTGTGGTCAAAGATACAATCCCTTTGTTTTTGGAAACAGACCTGAGGGAGTGGGGAATAACAGACTTTCTGCCTGTGACCACTATACCATGGGAAGTTCAGAGGATTAGGGACAATGAGGCTGGAATCAAGTATAGTTGTCTAATGGGGAGATGGAGAGGAGAAGTGATTTGGGGGAAATTGGAGGGGGAGATGAACCATGAGAGACTATGGACTCGAGAAACAAACTGAGCTGGGGTTTTGGAGGGGAGTGGGGCAGGGTTGGGTGAGCCTGGTGGTGGGTATTATGGAGGGTACGTATTGCAAGAAGCACTGAGTGTGGTGCATAAACAATGAATTCTGGAACACTGAAAAGAAATTAAAAAAAAAACAACAAAAAACGGATACTCAAACACACACACACATGAGTTCCCTATGACCCTGCAACTGCACTACTGGGTATTTACCCCAAAGATACTGGTGTAGTGAAAAGGGCCATCTGTACCCCAATTTTTATAGCAGCAATGGCCACATTGTCAAATAAATAAATAGCACTTGTGAATAGCATTTTCTCTCTTTTTAAAATTTTATTTATTTATTTGACAGAGAGAGATCACAAGTAGAGCAACAGGCAGAGAGAGAGGGGGAAGCAGGCCTCCCGCGGAGCAGAGAGCCCGATGCGGGGCTCGATCCCAGGACCCTGAGATCATGACCTGAGCTGAAGGCAGAGACCCAACCCACTGAGCCACCCAGGCGCCCCAGCATTTTATCTTTTGAAAGTAAACAAAATATAATCTACCAGGATGAGTTGTTTTCAGGATTTAAGATTATAATCTAAGAGATATGTTGTATGTGTACGTATGTATATATGTATATATAAATATAGTCCCTAGGGTATATGTGTGCACGTGTATAAACACATATATGCATATATATGTATGTATGTATATACATATAAACAAATATAAACATATAAATATATTTCCTTTTTCTCCCTATGAGCACTTAGTTGCTAAATAAATGCTCTAGGTTACTTTATAAAACATAACTACCATAAACAGAATCTACTGTAGCTTTTTCTAATTAAAATCCATAAAATTTCATTTTGTCATGGAAATATTTTCAGAATTTCATTACTGGTAAAGTGAGTAGAAATATCTTTAGTATTTCTTTATAATCTTTATAAAGATTACTTTATAATTCTCTATAAAGTAATCACTTTACTGGTAAAGTGAGTAGGAATATCTTTAGGTGAAAAAACAATAAGAATGGAATATTCTGTTTATAAATTTATCTCCTGAGAACTCACTTTAACATAGGCTGATCACTTCCAAAGGAACTCAGTAATGAGTATTATCTTAAAAACTATTATTATGAGATTCCCAGTTGCTTTTGAAAGTTGTTTTGCATACTTGAAGAGCTTTTCTTAATTATGAAATTTTGTAATTCATGTACATAATAAAAAGGATAAACAGTTGTATAAAAAACTTCAATTATATAGCTGTTACACACTGGCTGACTTCCTTAAAATAAACATACCATTTCATATGCTCTAATTTTCTCTTGCAAGAAACTAATTTGCATTTTGAAGTCTTCTTTCTTTTTCTGATAATCTTCTAATAAATGGTCTTGTTCTTCCAGCTGTTGCTGATGAGTGAGGATCTGCTGTTTCGCGTGTAGTAAATCTGCAGCTGTGCTACTGTGAGTGCTGTTTCTTAGAGTTTCACTAGCCTGTAACTTGAAAACAGAAAGAAACCTCCGAGTTAAATTCTGAAGAGATTGTACTAAGGAAGAGATGACTTTTAGGGTATTACTCGGGCCACAATTGCTCTCTGGGAAATCTGCTAGATTCATAGGCTTGAAACTCCAGTAAACATACTGCCGTAGCTTATCAGATGATCGTGGGCTGATCAATAAGATCCAAGCCGAACCAATAAGATTATCTTTCCCACCGTAAAGCAGAGAAGATGGTCTAGTGAGATAGCTAAGACTACAGCAAACATGCAGAAAGAAATGGAGACTAAAAACAGTACTTCCTGGATTCCAGATGATTTTCCAATTTGCGATTCTAATCCCTTTCGGAAGTCTGGTTGTATCTTCACCTTGCATTCTGTTTAGATAAGCCTGTATTCTTACATTAGATTCCTCTCTTTTTGCTTAAGCTACCTTAAATTATTTTTTGTACTTGCCATCAGAAACTTGATTAATACTATTAGATTCTTACAGCTCTGATTAAAGGCAAATGAAATACTGTCTAGTTACCATTTTGGAAACTAAAATAAAATCATAGCAAGGTTGGCTAAAGGTAGATGTGATTACATGTTAATTTCTGCAAAAATCCACCCAATCAAACTTAAGATTTTGTAGGTTTTCAATATATAGGCAAGGAAGAAGTACAGAGAAAATAATAGCAAGAAACCAAGCAAGAACTAAGAGTTAAACTTTGGGTTAACATAACAACAGGTATTCAAATATTTCCAACATGATACATAATAAGCAAATCCATTTTAAACTAACTTAAATTTGTTCTGAAAATTAGAGCACTTTAAAATAATTCATTACTAAAAATCTAATAATTTTGTTCTATTAGTAATACTTACATGCTGGAATTGAATTTGTAATTTTTGACTTTGTTCTGTCAACTCTAAGAATTCTCTCATTGTCTCATCCTTTTCTCTCCTTGCTTGCTGTAAATTAGCAGTGAGCTGGGTTATGATGCCATCTCTTTGCTTAATGGCAGCTTCAAATTCTTGTAACTAAAAGACATCAGTGAAAATAAAAAGTGCCACACTTATTTTTTAAACAAAATTGAATACTACTATAGGTAACTATTCTTCAAAAACAATATTCAAAATGCACTGACAGAATTATGGTAATTTTTAAGTAACCTTATCTATTCTTGTCCATATCTGAAAGATCAGCTTACAGAAATAGGCTTTAATTCCAAATCAACTTTAAAAAAATTACTAGGTCTAACTTATCCATTTATCTGCTTCTAGAAGGACAAGTGCCTTTATATTTAGGAATGTCCCAATCTGTTCGTAGGCAACATCACCATAGACCTGTTCAATTCTCACTTGTTTCTGGAGAGGATGAAACTGAAATGTATTCTGTCATCCTCATCAATGGCCTTTTCCACTTTGTTTTTATAACTGACTGTAACAAACGCTTACTTGTACAAGGACTCGCGGACATTTTTAATGAGTGTAGGTCATTATATTCTGATGTGGTCTGCACCATAATTTTCTCTCAAGCTGATTACAAAAACACCTATCCTACCAAAGTGATTTCAGCCGAGCTATCTCATAAAGTTAAAAAATTAAGCAAGGTTGTTTGTGGTATGTATAAGGACATGTATGATGAGATGACTTAAGTTACTATTTAAAAACCTCATCTTTAAAGAATGTACATATATGATCATTCAAATTTCTTATTTCTGTCTCAGTAACAAAACAAAAAGAAAAGTACACATACCTGCTGCAGTCCATCACTCCCATAGGTGGCTCTCATTTCTTCTAGTTCTCTGTTCAGCTCTTCAATCTCATGCTGTTTGCCAGCCAATTCATTTTCCATCATCTCTAGGTGGGTCTGGTTGTACTGTGCTCCATGTTCAGAATAAGAATCATCAGCACCAAATTCTTCTTCCTAAATCAATCCAAAATTTTTAATAATTCATACTAACAACATTCCTCAGGAAGAGGGATTTAAACACTGAATTCCATAGCAAAATACACTTTAAAATATCACTTATCACCTCAGAGTTTACTGGAATGACAACCTATTTTGTTATTACTGTGATATAACCTTAAAAGCAAAAACAATATATTGTGAAATCTGTTAAAATTGAGCTTTTATAACAACAAAAGGTGGCTAATTTTGTTTTGTTAAACATTAAAAGCATTTAGAAATCATACACAGAAAGAAGTACATGCAGGAAAAAGCTTTGTTAGTAAGCCAGATGGTTTTAAATAGTATAAAACATTAGTATCGTGAGAGTTTTAAATACTGTACCCTTAATAAATTTGTAGGCTTTTCTGTTCTCACCACAAAACTGCAACCATTTACCTGTACAAAAACAATTTCCTGATATATTATGATTTTAGAGAGAATTTTATTTAAAGCTAACAGTTCTATTTCTGCTAACTGTATTCATGCATATCTTATGCACAGAGAAAATGCCTCATTGGCAAAAATAGACACAATGATTAAATTTAAATCTAAAAAGACATTATGATCATTTCAAATGCCAATGATTCCCAAAACATTTGAGTGCTTACAACGCAGAAAACACCATACTATACATTTTCATTTAAGTGAATTAAAGTTCTAAGAGCAGTTTCCAGTTTGTCCTCACAGGGGTAATTATAAACCTAAAGTGACTAAATTCTCATCTACAAAATACTACATTATAATCATTTAAATAACTGTTTTTTGCTTAAGCTCTATTCATTTTAAAGTAAAATTGTTTACTGGTACAAATTCATTGAAGGTTGGTAATCAGGTCAAGAAGTATGAGATGAATAGCTGAGGAACAGTCTCCCAACTTTCCCAGCCATGCCAACCCTGACCGACGCAGAGATGTTCCATAACATATTATTGCCTCTCTCTATCAAAGACTTTGATCATGGGAAGAAGGAGGATGATAACATATGTCTCCTGGGTTGACCTGGCCGGAGATTAACTTCAGATCAATTAAATATTTAACAAACCCTTCTTTCCCTCAACAGTGCACAAAAAGAACTTCACTTCTCCTTACATCTTAGTTATTCATAATTCTACATTAACAGAATCCAAGATAATAAAGTTTATACTGTTGGAATACATAGACCAGAATATCCCAGAGTTAGGATATGCACTACATCTTTTTAAAAGTGAAGACACTGGGACGCCTGGGTGGCTCAGTTGGTTGGACGACTGCCTTCGGCTCAGGTCATGATCCCGGAGACCCGGGATCAAGTCCCGCATCGGGCTCCCAGCTCCACGGGGAGTCTGCTTCTTCCTCTGACCTCCTCCTCGCTCATGCTCTCTCACTGCCTCTCTCTCAAATAAATAAATAAAATCTTAAAAAAAAAAAAAAAAAAAAGTGAAGAGCATACGACTTGATCTTGGGGTCATGAGTTCAAGCCCAGCCCACTGTGGGTGTGAAGCCTACTTAAAATTTTTTTAAAAAGTGAAGATACTGCTAAGAGTTCTGTAACAGAGTTTGATTCCTTGCAATTTGTGAAAACTGTCAGAAGACAGGAGTACTAACTCTATTTAAATTATTAATATCAAGTCATTTGAAATAATTTTCCAATTAAATCCTCCTAAAATTTCAATTAGCTTTTCTTGATTCTGAAATGAAGCACTTTGATAAGCATCTACTAAAATTTTTACAGTTATAGTTAAATGAAATGGATTTTATGAATATCTTCAAATATCATATTAGCAAGGATACAACTTTAGGTGGAGATGATATAACTATAATAATTTATCAATTTATAATGACTGTATCTAACACATAATATAGCCAAAGTTCAGCTTAATTTTTCTCTAATTTAAGCAAAATTACACCAAAAAAACTCCTATGTATTGGCTTCTTAAACTTAATTATGCATTATTATAACAAACATAAAAATCATTATTAATACATTTTTTAAAAATTTAATACTATGTAAATAGGCAATAAAAGATTATTCACCAGAACTAAGCTAATACAAACTATATTTTGAAGTTAGAATAGAAATACCCAGCAGACTACTGGGATCATTAATAGCTAGCATTATTCTATTTGTTAATGAATATAATTACTTTATTGATATCTAAAGGGTAGAGCATTCATCCCTTCTTCTTATATTAGTCTTCTAACACTGTATCTGGTAAACCTTAATATGAAAGTAAATTAGTAACTTGAAACACAAAGATCAGATTGATAAACTCGGGTGAAGAAAAAGCCTTTTTCTTAGTGTCTTTTTTTCTGTGGCATTTGTCAAAGTTATTTAACCACTAGGCTGTACTAATAAATTCTTTCTGAATTTACAGATTTATTCAATCTGTATGGACAACATGAGGACTTGGGAAAGTATAAGTAAGGTACATTTTCAAATTTAAAATGTTCTGTATAGGTTAAGTATCACCTCATAAAGATACCAATTCAGAAAGAATCAGAGGAAGATAATTTTTATAACCATAACATGGCCTTTACACTAAAACCTTTTCCTTCCAGTGGATGTTAGTTTAAAAACACAAAAGACAAAAAATAAAATAAATTAAAAAAATAAAAACACACAAGACTAATTCACTATTAGTATCTTATCCTATTATACTTAATATGGTACTATATACATTCAAAAATATTAATAATGTATATTTTAATAAAATAAGAATCTGATGGTTCATAAAAGTTCATGAAAATTATAGGACTTCAATGTGCCTCAGTGACTCATGGAATTGCAGCCAAGTAACTAAGGAGGCTAAGATCATCCACTTAAAGTTAAAGCTGAATATCAAATACCATGCTGTACATCTCAAATACATATAATTTTTAACTGTCAATTATACCTCAACAGACCTGAGGCAGGGAGAAAAAGAAAATGAGGTGAAGTTAAAAAAAAAAAAAAAGTTAAAAGGCTAAGTATATAACTTTATGGCTATAGGCTATGTCTCTAACTCCAGCTAGTCATTTCATAAACATCATGAATTGTACAGGTGACTTGGTTAAGAAGCACTGAATAATCACATGAAATCCATAATGAGATTTTTTTACCCTACTATAACTTCATCTTTCCATACTTAGCAAAGCATATTTACCTGTCATGTGTGTAGTTTGCCTCTAGCATTTGCAACTTTCTCCAAATAACCCTGCTCAAAGGGTATCCATAAAAATATTTTATGTACATACAACATTTTGGATATGAAATGTCCCTTCACGGGGGACTGAGTAGACTATGTATAATTTAAATTAATTTGTAAGAAGGGCATTTTTTTTTTTAAGATTTTATTTATTTATTTGACAGAGATGACAAGTAGGCAGAGAGGCAGGCAGAGAAAGAGGAGGAAGCAGACTCCCTGCTAAGCAGAGAGCCCGACGCAGAGCTCAATCCCAGGATCCTGAGTCCACGACCTGAGATGAAGGCAGAGGCTCTAACCCACTGAGCCACCCAGGCACCCCAAGAAGGGCATCTTTTATTCAGTCTGATTTCTCTGGCATATGTAATTTGGGTGTATATTTATATAGAAGAGATTTCATTCAATATCATAGGTATCATAGATAATATTATCTAATTCTTTCTAGGCCTGAATCCATTATTCAATCCAATGAGAATACAGCCAAAGAAATCAAGAAAATTAAGTGTGTACCATATCTATTTGTATAAAATTCCCAAACTAAGTAACATAATCAGAATCTGAAATCCTTTTGAGAATAATTTGTTAAAAGAATTTTCAAAAAAAGAATTCTCATCACACATTCCATCTACTTAATGGGAAAATAAAGCACATTTCTGGGGCGCCTGGGTGGCTCAGTGGGTTAAGCCTCTGCCTTCAGCTCAGGTCATGATCCCAGGGTCATGGGATCGAGCCCTGCATTGGGCTCTCTGCTCAATGGGGAGCCTGCCTCCCTCTCTCTCTCTGCCTGCCTCTCTGCCTACCTGTGATCTTCCTCTGTCAAATAAATAAATAAAATCTTTAAAAAGAAAGAAAATAAAGAATATTTCTACCGAAGAGCAGTAAAAAAATTGCAAACTTTGTTGATTACCTTTTTTATACCAAACACCATACTAAATATTATCAAATATAACCCTCACAACTACACCGTGAAGTAGATATCACTGTTTTACAGGTAAAAAAACTATATATCAGAATTAAAGTGATGGGCCCGGGTTGATAACACCTTGGTGGTGATGACGGTGAAATCTGAACACAAGGCTCCAGAGCCTCTGTTCTTTTTTATTACCTTACTTCCCTACACATCAGAAAAATGACAGCAATATTTTAAAAACATACAGGATAATTATGTGGCCTACAATTCAAAACTAATTCTGAAATTTAAAAAATGCTCCAATGCAAACAAAGCCAAGATTATTAAACTTTGCAAATCTGGCAATCGTAATAAAGTTATAATCTAGGAAGGAATTTCCTTTGGCAGGGAGGGTATGATACTAAGATAAATCCTTAAAATTTCTAATAGGAAAATCTTAACGGTAATATTTATTCCTCAATTTACAAATTTGGCTTACTGATGATTCTTCTGCCTCCTGAAAAGGTGACTATGGCTTAGTAGTCCCTCATAATTCTAGCTCAGTCAAACCAGTTTTAACATCATTAACAGGAATAGCTAAAGCTTCAAAACTAGCCCAGAGTATCATAGATTCAACCAGGTTCCACATTGGCAACCTTATTGAGACATTTTCAAACATTTCACAATCAATTTTTCTACTGTTTTCTATGGACAAAGAGAATATGTAACTTTGTCACAGAATAATTCATCATGATTCCAGGCCCAAACTATATATCACAAAGGTTATGATCAAATCAGGTCAATCTGTCAAAAATTATTTCAGAAATATCTTTTTTCAATGTAATCTTTTAAGTAACTGTTCTTGTCCAATTATAGATCAGTTAATCAATTTAGTTTTTGTGACCACCATTAAAAAGAAAAAGTATCAAAGGATATGTCACATAGTAAAGAGAAGTCTCTTCCCTGAAATTTTTGTTTGGAAAAAAAAATACATATGTATGTATAGGTATATATTTATTCATGTATATAACAATAAAACATATGTTTGATTACATATGCAAATACACAGAAATTACACACATATACATGTAGTAAAGATTTCTTGTTCAACAATGGCCAACTTTTACTGTAGGAATTACATGTAAATATTACTTGTACCTTACTTCAAAACACATCAGATTTACTAGGTATCACAGACAAATAGTTTCAATACATTCTTCTGGGCCTCATAATTCCCACCAGTTTTATAGTTTAAAAAATCTAGGCAAAAAATAACTTACCATAATAAGACTTTTCGATATTACTGTTTTCAAAAAGAGAACTTGAAAACCACAATCTATTGATATCCTTACTTTTATTTTTATTTTTATTTTTTACTTTTTTTATTAATACAAATAAAAATTAAAGTTACTCTCTTATCCCAAAGTGAGAAAATGGCTATATAAATTTTAACCAAATTTCACAGGCATTTAAGAGATGGCCTGATCTATAGCCACTTGGCTTATAAAAAAATTCACCTGAGTGTAAAGAAGAAAAATGTACTTTGTGGAGTCCTAGGGTGTCCCAAAGACATACGCAGTTCAGGCACAAAAATGCCTGAAACTTTCAATCAAGAAAGACAAACTATAAGAATTAAGGCATTAGCAAGAGAGAGAGAAGACGGCTGAGAAGGAGTGTTCCGAGATCACCTCTCCCCATGAACACATCAAGGCTGCACCTACATATACTACAATTCACTGAAAATGACCTGAAGACTAGCAAACAGCTCTTCCATAGCTAAAGACAGAAAGAAAAAGCCACATGGAGAAGAGTAGGAGGGGCAGAGATGAAATCAGAAACTAAACATCCCAAGCAGCAACCCACAAGTAGGAGATATAACACAGATGTAAAGTCCTGCTTGAGAAGTGAGAGGCTCAAGCCCCACACTGAGCACCCCTCATCCTATTGATCTGCACTGGGAATGTGAGCCTCCATAAATATTTGGATTTAAATGAGCCTAACTCTGGGACAGCGCAGGGCAATAAGAAACCAAGACTCTGTCTTAAAAGGCCAATATACAACAGCACCTGCTCAGAGACCCAATCCAGAGGTACCAGTTTGAAAAGTGCCTGGACTATATTACGTGGAGATTTATTAATTTTAGAGCATGTGCCACAGGGGCAAGGATCTGCAGGAAATTTCTCTGGGAATGGAAATGCTGGCAGGCACTATTTTTCTTGCCCTCCTTCAGCCCAGCAGGCTTGACACTGGTGGGTCCCCATTCAGACACTCTCTCTTCCTAGCACCACTTACCCTGCCCTGCAGAGTCATTCTAACCAACCCAACTGCCCTGGTAAGCACCCTTCCAAAGAGTGACTCCTGCTCTAGTATCTAAGAATAAAGCTAACCAAGGAGGTAAAAGACCTGTACTCTGAAAACTTTAAGACACTGATGAAAGAAAGCAATGACACAAATGAAGGGAAAGATATACCATGCTCATGGGTTCAAAAAATTAATACTGTTAAAATGTCCACAATACTCAAAGTAATCTACAAATTCAACGCAATCCTTGTCAAAATACCAATACCATTTTTCACAGACTTAGAACAAATAATCTTTTTTTTTAAATTTATTTATTTGTCAGAGAGGGAGAGAGAGAGAGAGAGAGAGAGCACAGGCAGAGTGGCAGGCAGAGGCAGAGGGAGAAGCAGGCTCCCTGCCGAGCAAGGAGCCCGATGTGGGACTCGATCCCAGGACGCTGGGATCATGACCTGAGCCGAAGGCAGCCGCTCAACCAACTGAGCCACCCAGGCGTCCCAGGACAAATAATCTTAATATTTGTATGGAACCACAAAAGACCCCAAATACCCAAAAGTAATCTTGAGAAAGAACAAAGCTGGAGGGAACACAGTCCCAAATTTCAAACCATACTATGAAGCTACTGTAATCAAAACAGTATGGTACTGACATTCAAATGGACACATAGATCAATGGAAGAGAACTGAGAGCCTAGGGATAAAAACCATGTTTATATGGTCAATGGTTTATATGGTCTATGACAAAGGAGGCAAAAATACACAATGGGGAAAAGACCATTTCTTCAATAAGTGATGCTGAAAACATAGGACAGCCACATACAAAAGAATGAAACCACTCCTTACCATATACAAAAATAAGCTCAAAATGGATTAAAGACCTGAAACTATAAAACTCCTAAAAAAAATCATGGGAGTAAACTCTTACACCTCAGTCTCAGGAATATATTTTTAGATCTCTCTTGTTAGGTAAGGGCAACAAAAGCAAAAATAAATAACTGAAACTACATCAAACTAAAAAACTTCTGCACAATGAAGGGAACCCATTAGCAAAACTAAAAGGCAACCTACTAAATCAGAGAAGATATTTGTAAGTGACATATCCATTAAAAGATTAACATCCAAAATATATTTTAAAAACCTCACAACAGAGTGTATAATGCCCAGTGAAATAAGTCAGTTAGAAAAAAACAAATGCAATGCGATTTCACGCATATGTGGAATTTAAGAAATAAAACAAATGACCAAAGGGGAAAAAAGAGACTGAGACAGATTAAGAAACAGACTCTTAACTACAGAAAATAAACTAATCGTTACCATAGGGGAGAGGAATGGGGGGGGGGGGGAAATAGGGGATAGTGATTAAAGAGTACACTTATCATGATGAGCACACTAAGTAATGTTTAGAATTCATGAATTGCTATATTGTACACCTGAAACCAATATAACACTGTATGTTAATTAAAGTAAAAAACTTAATAAATTTTTAAAAAAATTTAACAAAAAGAACTCATACCACTCAACACCAAAAAAAAAGAAAGAAAAAAGAAAAAAAGGAAACAGCCAAACAATCCAATTAAAAAAATGAGCAGAGGCCCTGAATAGACATTTTTCCAGAGAAGATATACACATGACCAAAAGGCACATGAAAAGATGCTCGTTATCACTCATCATTAGGGAAATGCAAATGAAAAGCTCAAAGATATATCACCTCCACTTGTCAGAATGGCTATTTAAAAAAAAAACACAAACTAACAAGTGTTGGTGAGAATGTGGGATAAAAGGAACCCTTGTGCACTGTTAGTGGAAATGTAAATTGGTGCAGCCACTATGGAAAATAGTATGGCAGCCCCTCGAAAATTAAAAACAGTTCTATATGATCCATTAATTCTATTTCTGGGTATTTACCTGAAGAAAATGAAACACCAATTTGAAAAGATATATTGCATCCCTGTGTTTATTGTTGCTTTATTTACAATATGCAAGACATGGAAGCAACCTAAGTATCCATCAACAGATGAATGGATAAAGATGATGTGGCATATATATATGTGTGTATGTGTCTATATATGTATATGTATATACATAGATTTATATGATGGAAAATTACTCAGCCGTAAAAACAAATGAGATCTTGCCATTTTTGACAACACACAGAAGTGAAATAGTCAGAGAAAGGGGCACCTGGCTAGCACAGCCATCTGACACTTGATCTTGGGGTCATGAGTGTGAGTCCCACACTGGCTGTAGAGATCACATAAATAAATAATACTTTTTAAAAAGTCAGACAGAAAAAGACAAATACCATATGATTTCACTTATATGTGGAATCTAAAAAACAGAACAAACAAAGAAAACAGAAACAGACTCACAAATACAGACAACAGACTAGACTGGTGGTTGCCAGTGGAGAGGGAACACAGAGCAATGGGTGAAATAGGGAAGGAGTAAGAGGTACAAACTTCCAGTTATAAAATAAATAAGCTACAGGGATGTGGAATATCCCACAACATAGGGAATAGAGTTATTACAATAATTTTGTATGTTAACAGGTTGTAACTACAATTACTGTGGGAGCCATTTATTATGTATATAAATGTCAAATTACTATGTTGCACACCTGAAACTAATAAAATATTCTGTATCAACTATACTTCAATTTAAAAATAATGAATAAAAATAATTTTTTAATTATGTTCAGTTAGCCAACACATAGTACATCATTAGTTTTTGATGTAGTGTTCAATGATTCATTAGTTGTATATAACACCCAGTGCTCATCACAACACATCTCCTCCTTAATTTTTAAAAAAAGAATATAGCCGGGACCCCTGGGTGGCTCAGTTGGTTAAGCAGCTGCCTTCAGCTCAGGTCATGATCCCAGCGTCTTGGGATCGAGTCCCACATCGGGCTCCTTGCTCAGCGGGGAGCCTGCTTCTCCCTCTGCCTCTGCCTGCCACTCTGTCTGCCTGTGCTCGCTCACTCTCTCTCTGACAAATAAATAAATTAAAAAATATATATATAGCCATTATGGGGTAGAGGGGGAGCAGGGTTGCTTTCATATAAAAGCCCCAAAATTAAAGTCACAAGGCCAGATTTTCTGAATTGTAAGTTGTGATTTTAAATTGAGATACTTCCCCTACAGGCAACTTTACATAGTATAAATCAGGTACTAATTTATTATTCAACCCTGGTTAATTATTTTCCTGATCAGATTACTAATAAGTATATTCCCAGCTTTTAAGCACATTAAACTTTTGAAATGTCAAAGTTTTTACTCGCATTTGCAATTCAAGACAGTAATCTGTTCACTTCAGAATATGAAGTTGTCTTTTTTTGGTATTAGAAACCTACAATATAACAAAACTTATGAATACACTGAGTTGCTGACCATTCATAATTTTCCAAATCCTCAAATTATGGACCAAAGAAATGACAATGATATCTAAAACAATAAGAAAAAGGTAACAGCATGGCATATATTTATTAATAACACATAAAGAAGGTATTTCCTAATGTGGCCAATGTCTACATTAGCTTTTATCACCTAAATTAAAAATCACTATTTCAGCATTAATTTCATCAAATGAATATATGTAATTATATAGAATTCGAGCATTTGTAAAAAGCATTATTTGGAATATGAAATAGTCTATAATAAAATATTTACTGTGTTTAATATGGAAACCTTATGACAATCATTAATCCTAAAATCTCAATATAATTTTCCTAGAGACTTAAAGGCCTCTAATTAAGGTATTCAAACAGATTTAAGATCTTAGTAATATAAAAAAAATAGAGAAAAACATAACTTTCAGGTTTTCTAGGTCATTTACACTGTATTTTGTTATGCTATACTTCATTATATTTATAAAAATACATAAGCATGTGAGTTGTAAGAAAAAATTAATAAGTTTCAAAAATAATACATAAAAAGTCAACTGACATAATATTACTTATTCTTACCTCTGAACTGTAATCATCTGCTGTAGTTGAAATCTCACTTTCTGGCTAAAACAAAAATAAAAACCAATTACATTGAGAGCTTCCTCACCCCCAAACATGGTACTTTATTTACCCATTACTATTAGTAACATATGATAGAAAATTCACATAAAAATATCACTAAAAAACTAGTAAAAATTATTCAAATATCTTAAAAAAATTTTAAGTATGTGAATTTTATTTTATTCATTTTTTTAAAATTAAGCTCTATGCCCAACCTAGAACTTGAACCAGCCCTGAGATCAAAACGTCACATGCTTCACCAAGTGAGCCAGCCACATGCCCCTAAAACTTTAAAATTTTCACTCTATGAATCACAATGGCTAATTAACACATCTGATATTTATCATAAAGCATTTTTCTAAATATAAATGTATCAAGAGGCATTTTCACACAGGGTCTTATATACATTACAAATCATTTGTAAGACAAAATAATTAAATAAGATATCATCCTTCTAATTCTTATCTCTCTTTTAAATAAAAAAACTCTTAAAATGTTACTCAAAAGAGTTCCAATTTCTTCAAAAAGAAAAATCACGGGGCACCTGGGTGGCTCAGTGGTTAAAGCCTCTGCCTTCGGCTCGGGTCATGATCTCAGGGTCCTGGGATCGAGCCCCGAATCGGGCTTTCTGCTCAGCATGGAGCCTGCTTCCTCCTCTCTCTGCCTGCCTCTCTGCTTACTTGTGATCTTTGTCTGTCGAATAAATAAATAAAATCTTTAAAAAAAAAAAAAAGAAAGAAAGAAAAATCACTGGCATGCCTGGCTCAGTTGGTAGAGCATGAGACTCTCGATCTTGGGGGCATGAGTCTAAGCCCCACACTGGGCTTAGAGATTATATAAACAACAACAAAAAGTTTTTTAAAAAATCACCAAATTTTGATGCCAGAATAGTAGTAACAACTTGAAGAAAAGTAAAAATCCTTGTTGTTATTAACGCGTTTGCAGGTTATAAAACACTTTCTAAGACATTCCTGTTTCATTCTTACATCCCTGGGATTTGGGTATGAAGTGAGTGGCTTTTCCGAGCTTCCCTCAGTTTAGAACCACTAGAAAGTTACCTCAAGGAGGAAACTTAAATTTTCACTGTTTCCACTGTTCACCCACTCATCTAATCTAAGAATCTCAATTTAGAGGTGAGAAAAGAGACCTAGAGATTTCACCTTTTCATTCAACAAATATGAACCATCACTGTCTCCTTTACCATCTATACTTAAGGAAATTTTATTCATCATTCAGTACCAAACTCTACCTCCTCTCTGATGTAGTAAGTGATGCCTATTCTAAAATTCTGTCACAGGGCTTCCTAACTTATAGGACCTTCTTTTAAATCTAAAATACTTTCATGACATCAACTCTCATGGTTGATTCACTTATGCCTTTTAAACAGTTATAGATTAAATGTATATTGTGTACAAAGAACTGTGTTACTAAGGATGAAATGGTGAACAAGACACTCTTTGCACTGGAAATGCTGTAACTCCAGTGAGAAGCCCAAACATTGATTTGTTATCCAGAAAAAGATAACAAATACATCTGCAAACCATGCCAAACACCAGAGTTTTCATATCATATCACTATACAATATATCATATCATTCCAGATTTCAACAAACAATTACAAGATACACAAAGAAAAAGTATGGCCCACATACAAAAAAAAAGTTGTCAGTAGAAACAGTCCCTGAGGAAACACAAATATTGGACTTAATATGCAAAGACTTTAAACAAGCTATTTTAAATATAGTCAAATAAGTGAATAAAATTAAGTCTAAATCCTAAAGTATAAGGATAGTGCCTTACAAAATAAAGAGTATCACTATGAAAGAACCAAAGAGGGGCACCTGGCAGGCTCAGTTGGTGGAGCATGCAACTCTTGATCACGAGGTTGTGAGTTCAAGCCCCATGTGGGGTGTAAAGATTACTTTAAAAAAATTTTTTTCTTAAATAATAAAAATTTTTTTAAGATTTTATTTATTTGACAGACAGAGACCACAAGTAGGCAGAGAGGCAGGCAGAGAGAGATGGGAGGAAGCAGCTTCCCCACTGGGCAGAGAGCCAGACATGGGGCTTGATCCCAGGACCCTGAGATCAGGACCTGAGCTAAAGGCAGAGGCCCAACCCACTGAGCCACCCAGGCACCCCATAAAATAATAAAATAATAAACTTTTTAAAAAAGTCAAACAACAAATGAGAAATTCATTAGAGGGGCTTGACAGATCTGAGAAAAATCAGTAAATTTTAACATATAGTTTAACTGAAATTATGCAGTCTGAGGAAAAGATTAAAAAAGAATGAAGAAAAATGAACAGAGCATGAGAATCTGTGCAACAATATCAAACATATAACATGCATAATAGGAGATATCTAAATCTAAATCTAAATAGGAAATATCTAAATCTTTGTTTCCATATAAGTATATCGAGGTACAATCCAAATTATAATTATTATCTGTCTCATTCACCACTCTTTCTCCTAAGCAACCCAGTTTTCTCTACTCCTGGTTTTAGTTGGTACCTCCATTCCACCCACAATTCCAATCTCTTTTAAATTGTCCCACATCATCTTATTCTGGAAAATTATACCATTAAAGAGAGGAAGAACACTAGCTTTTATTTTGGTCCTTCTATGGGCCAGGTGCAATCTCCTGCCTCTCACCTTTACCACCATCCCATCCTCATCATTCTAATACATTTAAAACTAAACTTCCTACAGTTTCCAAGTCACATCATAACTTCATGTTCTTGTGGATGTTGCTTCTTTATCACAGAGGTTGCCTTGCCTACTTTTTTGCTGATAGCTAATACTGATTTAGCATTCCCCCAAATCGTGGTACTCCAGGGTACCATATGCATTTTTGTTACCATAGCTGTAATCAGAATACACAGACTATCTTACATCTGCCTTCCCCACTTGACTGACTTTCCTAAAGGACAGAGAATGTCACATTTACCCTTGTATCCTTGGTACTGAATCCTTGATGTTATTACAGTTGTTGTACTACATATGTTTATTGAATCAAGCTCACAAAAATTGCACAGGGTGATAATGAGTGTTGTCATTACAACTTTCCAGTTAGAATTCTAATTTTCAAAAAATCTAGATGAATACTTACTTCAACAGAGAAGACCTCATCACGTTTGATTATTGTGGATTCAGGAGTCACGGCTGTTCCTACCCTCTGAGAACTATTTATGTACATTTCATCACTGTGTGAGTGCTCAATATTCAAAGCATGGTATGTTGACACATCATGTTTGCTGCTTGAAGTTTTCCTCTTTTTTTTCTGCTTCTTAGAAGGATTCTGCCCATCAGACTGAGCTTTCCTTTGTCGAAACTGGGCAAGCTACAGAAAAAAAGACATTATCCTTATCATTAGAGATACTTTTTTTAAGCACCACTGTAAAAAAAGCAAGCATCTTTGGAGTCATTTTCTTTATAAGATCAAACCATCATTAAATGATAACTAAATAAAGGACAGGTGTTATAGTCCTTGATACAGCTACTGAATTGCAAAGAAATTAGGTACTTCTTTATAACTACTATTCAAATATGAAGAAGAACTGAAAATGTCATGTCTAAAGAAAAAAATTAGCCCAGAGTTGAGTAAAATAGGGAAAACAGGTACTCTCACTGCTTGGTGAGAGTATAATCTATTTTAGATTATACCATTGTTAGATTATACAAAATTATAGAAAAATATAAGAGGTCTAAATGTGTTTACCTTGTGAAATTTCTGGGACTTCTGCTAATTTGTACTAAACGTAATTAGTCCATGCAAAAGATTTAGTTTTACAAATGATCACTGAAGCCTTGTTTCTAATGGGAAAAACACTGAAATAATTTAAATGTCAAACAACAGTGCTTCCTATCTCCTAATCACTTTCATATCATAAGGATTTCTGTAATCTCCTAATGCCATGTATACTTATCATTAACTTAACATGTTTTAACTAGTGAACTTATTTATTTTAAAAGGAGACTTTCTATTCTGGTATAAATTAAAAGCCAGTATCACTTGTGATTTCCTTAAAGAAAATAGTAAACAGAAATGAATGTAATGAAAACTAACACTACATTATTAAAATTTTAGTTAGGTATTACTGCTGAAGGTGATAAGATAAACAGGCAAGTGTTAAAGGAGTATTAAGGATATATGAGCATCAAACAGACTTTTGGCTAACTGTAATCATATTGACTAAAAAAAATATCCTGGAAAAGTATTAACTTCCTTATGATACTACTCACTATTATTTAATATTGGATCAGGCCATCACCTAAGATATCTTAAAGTACCTTGTCACCACCTAAAATCACAAGTATGCATTACATACTTTGGGTAACACTGGATTAACTCAATTAAAATTACGTTAATGCAAACAATTTTAAAGATGTTTATATAAAAAGTATATATGGAAAAATAATAAAGATGTTTATGACACAGTGGTATATATAATATTGCAACAGTATCTTTTTTTAGTAAAAGGAAAATGGTGTGCATCTCTTTCAACTAAGACAAGCAGGGCTCAGTCTCATAGCCTTCAATAATTCTAACTAGCTTGAATTTTAATAACATTATGCATATAGGCACAGATAAATTCTGGAAGAATATAACCACAAATTTGGTATCTCTATAGAGTGGAGATTATAGTATTTTTCCTTATGCTCACTTGAAATTTCCTTTTTTATGCAACACATTTTCTAAATTTTATATGAAGTAACTAACCACCAATTCTTAAATTTAATTTGAGCTGCTTGATCACTGAGAGAACAAAAGCATAAGAACAGGTATAAGCTCTGTTGTGCCTTAAAAATAGGAAATCTACTACCAGCATATTAATTATATAACTATTAGTTAGACCAAGCATAAAGATGGCCAGTAAAGTTCTTATGATATGAAGTATTAAAACAGTCTTAATGATGTTGGTATCATTAACTATCAAAATATGTGACAAATACCAGAACTTAGAGAATAAAACACAGCATATTTTATACTTATTTTGTCTGTTGCAGATGAAAAG
Organism: Mellivora capensis; assembly: GCA_004024625.1. Classification (NCBI taxonomy): domain Eukaryota; kingdom Metazoa; phylum Chordata; class Mammalia; order Carnivora; family Mustelidae; genus Mellivora; species Mellivora capensis. The sequence continues at coordinate 41,998 of PISX010010296.1, forward strand.
GATACAGCTATGCAGTAGTGATTACATAATAAAGACATCTAACTCATAGGTCAGAAATATCTAATCATTCACTGACCTTGTAAAATGTAAAAAAATATATCACATTAAAATTTTTCCCTAGTTTATTTAGCAACTAGCCCGTTATTCTACCTCATGTCTGCTTAAGGAACAGATGCAAGACCAGTTGCCTCTATTTGTACATTATTAAGCTGCTGGAATGCATTTAAACTACTTTGGAGGATAGTAAATTCATTCTTAAAAATAAACCAACTGAAACACTATTACATATTATCTGAAAAGAGAATCAAAAGTCTAGGCACATCATTGTAAAAAGATCCCTCAGAACACAAAACCAAGAAAAATACTAATAATGACATTATTGATATTTAAGTTCAACTTCAGAAACTTCTTAAAATTCCATGTTGTCTGTGTTAGAAAATATGCCCAGAGAGCACAGAATATAGATAAAGATGAATATTCTGTTTAAAATTCTGACTTGTTGAATTATATACATAATTTATATTTAATTATTTTATGTACAAATACCTAACACAGGAGAAATTAAAGCTGTATTTTTAAAAGTTTGATTTTTTAAAAAACACCTCTGAGACAACAGTATCCATTACTAAATGAACCCAAAGGAGAAAGTTATTGATAGTGAATAAAAAGCAGAATGGTTCTTGGGGTGCCTGACTGGCTCAGAGGAGTATGTGACTCTTGATCTTCGGGTCATGAGTTTGAGCCCTACTTGGGAATAGAGATTACTTAAAATAAATAAATAAAAATTAAAGAGTAGAATTTTTTTTAAAAGATTTTATTTATTTGATAGACAGAGATCACAAGTAGTCAGAGAGGCAGGCAGAGAGAGAGAGGGGAAAGCAGGCTTCCCACTGAGCAGAGAGCCCGATGCGGGGCTCAATCCCAGGACCCTGAGATCATGACCTGAGGCGAAAGCAGAGGCTTAACCCACTGAGCCACCCAGGCGCCCCAAAGAGTAGAATTTTTTTATGGTGTTTAGAACAAATCATTTCTAAGGACATAAAATTACCAAGACATTGTTTTAGGCCTTGTACTGATTATACAAAGTCATACTATTTTTTTTTCAGAACAATTAACTAGAAGGTAAACAGCATGAGGGTAAGGACTTCTGTTCTGTTCAATGCTATATATTCAAAGTCTGGAACAGTACTAAAAAAAATACATGTTGAGTGAAAAAAGATAACTTGTCTTTTTACAGAAAAATCACCACTAAAAAAATCACTTTAAGCACTGTTCCAAAGAACCAGACAATTAAGATATAACAGGCATATCTAATTCTACTATCTAGAAAAGTTTCATGGTCTTGGAATTAAAATCGGCAATTAAATGAATCAAAACACAAAATAATCCCTCTCATCATCTCTTTCTCCATCAGCAAAACAAAACAATACAAAGCAAGACAAAATTAATTCTCAAAAACAATGCCCACGATAGCTTTTTAGCAAGAGTTCTATTTCATAAAAATGTACACAAAACTATACAACTCAACACAAAAAAACAGACTAAAAATGAACAGAGGTTCTGAATAGATGTTTCTCAAAGAAGACACATAGATGGCTAACAGATGCATAAAAAGCTACTCAGCATCACTCATCATCAGGGAAATGCAAATCAAAACCACAATGAGATATTATTACTTTACTCCTGTCAGAATGGCTAAAATCAAAAACAAGAGAAATAGAAAGTGTTGCTGAGAATATGGAGAAAATGGAAACCCTATGCATGTTTATTGGGAATACACATTGACACAACCACTGTGGGAAACAGTACAGAGATTCCTCAAAGAAATGAAAATAGAATTACCATATGATCCAGTACTTCCACTACTGGGTATTTACCCAAAGAAATTGTAAACACTAATTTAAAAAAACACATAGACCCCATATTTATTGCAGCATTATTTGCTATAGCCAAGATACAGAAGCAACCTAACAGTTCATTAATAGATAAATGGATAAGAAAGATGTGGTACAATATACAATGGAATATTACACAGCCATGAAAAATGAGATGGTGTCAGTGGCTTAATTAGGTGGGCATCTGACTTAATTTCTGCTCAGGTTATGGTCTTGGGTTGTGGGATCAAGTCCTGTGTCAGGCTCCGTACTAAACATGGAACCTTCTTGGGATTCTGTTTCCCTCTCCCTCTGCCCCTACCCCCATCTTTCTCCCTCTCAAAAAAACAAACAAACAAAAAAGCAAAAAAAAAAAAAAAAAAAAAAAAAAAAAAAAAAAAAAAAAAAAAAAAAAAAAAAAAAAAAAAAACAAAGAAAGAAAAGGAAAAAGAAAGAAAGAAAGAAGAGAGAGAGAGAGAAAGAATACCATTTGAGGCAATGTGGGTAGACTTGGAGGGCATTATATTAAGTGAAATAAGTCAGACTAAGAAAGACAAATACTATATATTTTTACTCATATGTGGAATTTGAAAACCAAAAACAGAAAAAAGAGATAAAAAACCAAGACTCTCAAATACAGAGAAGAAATTGTAGAGGGGAAGTGGGTAGGGAAATGGGTGAAACAGATAAAAGTGAATGAGAAAACACTTGTATAGGCATAGAATTGTTGAATCATATTGTACAACTGAAACTAATAATGTTAATGATACTTTTTATTTTAAAAATAAACATATAATGCCCAGAATAGCTTTTCAGCAAGAGTTCTATTTCATAAAAATGCAAGAGGCGTAAGATCATAAGTCTAATTCCTTATACCTATCTGAGCTATTTTTATTTTAAATCTGAACAGTGGCAAGCTAGCAGATAAGCAAAAATCAGAAACTCTACTCAATTAGCTAATCAGCTGATATTGAAATGATAAACTTTAAATTACTGGGAAAACATTTATTCTAAAACATGCTGAAAATTCAGACTATGGCCATCTGTGTTTGTCATTTGGAAGCCAATTATAAAAATGTTAACATATGTAGGCACAGAAATAGTTGCAAGATTTACTGGAAAGATTCCATGTCCACATACACTTGCCTTTCAAAACTAATTCACATCTCAATATCTTACTCTGACCAGAACATAAATAAATGACTAAACAAAAATGATAATTTATTCCTTAAGTTCAATATTTATAACTTATTATGTAATCATTCTTATGTAATCATTCTCAACAAAATAACTTTAAAATGCTGTATAAAAACATGCCAAGTTTTTATAATGGCACTTCAAAAAAACTACAAATTATAACCTATTTATCAAGTGTTCACTGAGTGTTAACAATGTGCCAGGCCCTGTGCTAGACACGAATCAAAATATATGGTCCTACTAATAGGATTTATTAGTCAAGGCTAGCCTATCACATCACTGAGTTGTGTGAATCAAATAAGATAAAAGTTAGTGTACAATTTCATAATCAAAAGTACTCCTACATATCTTTAAGGAGGCGGTAATGGGAGCCTCTCATAGCCTGATTTTCTCAAAGTCAGTTTTCTTAAATAAAATTTTTCTTTTTTTTTTAATTTAAATTCAATTAGCCAACATATAGTAGTACATCATTAGTTTCAGATGTAGAGTTGAATAATTCATCAGTTGTGTATAACACCCAGTGCTCATCACATCTCGTGCCCTCCTTAATGTCCATCACCCAGTTACCCCATCCCTCCACCCTCCTCCCCTCCAGCAACCCTCAGTTTGTTTCCTAGAGTTAAGAGTCTCATGGTTTTTCTCCCTCTCTGATGACTTTCAAAGGCAGCTTTTTAGAAGAGGTACGGGGGTTGAGTTTTATATCTGTGAGGATATCTTGGCATATGACAAGTATTAAATAGTTTATTTATTAAAAAAAATACTTATTGACTGCCTATCATGTATCCAGCACTGTGCTAAAGGCAATACAGGTAGTAATGAATCAAAGAGATACATACCATACTCCTATGAACTGTAATTCAGGTTGGAAGAACAAATTAAACAAATATACATAAACACAAAAATATATCATTTCATATCTTGAAGATAAAGTATAGGTACTAGAGAAAGCCTACAATGGAGAGATTTAATTTGGTTGAGGATGCTGGGAGAAGTCAGGAAATACCCCACTGGAAAAAAGAATATGGAAGCTGAGATTTGAAGACAAATGTGAGTACTTGCCTAAGATCATAATCAGCTAAGTGGCAAAATAGAACAAGAACACCTGACTCCAAATCCAGTATTTTTTCCATTATACCAATTTATATTCCATGCACTGAGTTCCCTTTTTTCCTTCATTTGTCATTATACTCCAAATCATAGGATACTAAGTTCAAAGTTATGCATACATGAAATCACCAAACCAAGAAATACTTTTTTGACAAAACTGGGGGAAAAAACACACCCACAACAACACATACATACACACACACAACCAAGAGAGAACACTGTAAAATATTTTTGAAATGTTATCTAGTCTCTCCAGTTTCCATAAAACAGCTGTAAGTTGAGCCATTTTCTGTGTTTCTGCTGTAGAAAATTTAAGAAATCCTAATTAATTCTAATTACAGTGACTATTTGTACTTGTCAGTGCTGCCTTTAAACCTTTTTAATATTCCTTAATGAATGCTGCACAAGAATGTTGCATAAACTTAAAACAAAACTCCAGGGCCCTAACTATGGAAACAAAAAGAAGATTACAACAGTTGACCCAAAGACAATTTGTACGTAGGCCAACTGAAAAGCAAAGAAGACAAAAGCAATATTTTCCAACACTATCACAAACTACTGGAAAATAACAGTGCCAAAAAGCCCCAAAAATATCAGATATGGAAAAGACCTCAGAACTTTACATTACTGAGCTGTAAGGCTTACTTATAATCCTATAACCTCATTCAATGTAGAATTTTTATTAATTTTGGAACACTATGTTTAAGAAGAAAACAGATCCTGCACTCTAAGGAATCATCTTAATTTTGCATATTTTAACACACTTCATTGTATGGCACATAGTAGACACAAATATTTGTTGAATGAAAAATAATATTTCAAAAAGAATATGGATTACATATGATTATGTAATAATCATATCAATAGTACCAAATCATTATGTATCAAAAGAGTCTAATAAGCTAGCTTTGTGACACTGGACAAGACACTTGACCTCAGCAGAACCCAATTTCTTCAACTGTACAATGAAGCGGTAGGTTAGAAGGACTTTTTAAGATTTCTTCCAGTTTTGCGGCACCTGGGGTGGCTCAGTGGGTTAAAGCCTCTGCCGCCAGCTCAGGTCATGATCTCAGGGTCCTGGGATTGAGCCCCACATCGGGCTCTCTGCTCAGCGGTGAGCCTGCTTCCTCCTCTCTCCCTCTCTGCCTGCCTCTCTGCCTACTTGTGATCTCTATCTGTCAAATAAATAAATAAAATCTTAAAAACAAAAACAAAAAAGATTTCTTCCAGTTTTGGGGCACCTGGATGGCTCAGTCAAGCAAGTGTCCAACTGTTGGTTTCAGTTCAGGTCATGATCTCAGGGTCGTGAGATCGAGCCCTGCATTAGGCTCCAGGCTCAACAGGGAGTCTGCTCTAGATTCTCTCTCCCGCTCTCTCTGACCCTACCCTGCAAGCATGCATGTGCCTGCACACACTCTCTCTCTTATGGATGGAGACTATGGGTGATTGTTTTCTTCTTTTGAAAAATCTTCACTGGCTCCATCCCCCACAGATCTGTAAAGAATATTCGCCAATAAAATTATCATGGACTTATAAAAATTTTTTTATAGATTTTATTTATTTATTTAACAGAGAGAGACATAGAGAGTGAGAGAGAACACAAGCAGGCGAGTGGGGGAAGGAGAAGCAGGCTTCCTGCTGAGCAGGGAGCCTGATATGGGGCTTGATCCGAGGACCCTGGGATCATAACCTGAACTGAAGGCAGGTGCTTAACGCCTGAGCCAACCAGGCGCCCCTGGACTTATAAATTTATATCACCCCTTTTTTTTTTTTTTTTAAGATTTTTATTTATTTATTTGACAGACAGAGATCACGAGTCGGCAGAGAGGCAGGCAGAGAGAGAGAGAGGGAAGCAGGCCCCCAGCTGAGCAGAGCCCGATGCAGGGCTCGATCCCAGGACCCTGGGATCATGACCTGAGCTGAAGGCAGAGGCTTTAACCCACTGAGCCATCCAGGTGCCCCTCACCCTTTTTTTAAAGGACATAATACAACTACACATCTACCACAAATCTCATCCCAAAAAGCAGAGAGAAGGCACAGCTCCAGGAATATGCTGTCCTGGGATCTAGCCACTTTCATCAGCCTCTCCAGACACGGTTACCAAACCTCATAAGCCTAACTGCCAACACTGACAGGCCATTCCATCTTCACTGTTCACATGCCATCTACCTCTGTTTCATTTCACTGTCACCTCAGTTATTAACAATGAACAGTGAAAATAATGGTACTTTGCCCCAATCTTATCTAGTCTCTCCATATTATGAAGCTTAATATCTTTAAAAATAAATAAATAAAAAGCAGTGTACATACCATATAAAGGAGAATCCTTAAACCAAGTTATATCTGTAACAAATATTATCTCTCTCAGCAATATAAATACACACCAGTTTATTACTTGAGGTTTCATGTTATAGACTATTATTCCTTCTGATACACGTATCTTCTTTTTGTAGGAATTCTCAATTTAATAGTGGAAGAACGGCTACATCTGGTCAGTTCAAAGGCCACCCTTTGATGGGTCAGGTATCCAGTGTCCATCAGCAGCTCTAAAGGACATCTGTCAGAGATCACTTATGTGATGTAATGAGGTATATAATAAACACACAAGTACCAGTTTTTTTTTTTCACTTCATTTCCTCTTCCTACCTAATTCCCTCACACAGTCACTACTCTCCAAGAACTGACAGACCTTAGGATCAGATCACAATCTCTGCACATATCTAAGCCCTTGGCATGTGCTATGTATCAGAAGATGGACAAACGGTAACATAGCAGCAATGTCTGTAACAACAAAAAAACTGGAAACAACCCAAATGTTCACTGATACTGGGGCAAATGCCAATAATGGAATACTATGCAGGAGTGAACACTCTCTACATAACACTGAACATAAAGCAAATCACTAAAGACTGCTTGCAACATGATACCATTAAGTTAAAAAAAAATACATATATATATGTATATATATATATACATATACACACACACACACACACACACACATATATGATACAGAAAAGCAAAGCAGTGATAAAATTCAGTATTGCAGTTACCTGAGATGGTAAGGAGCTGGGGTTAGATTTTCAAATGTATTTGAATGTGCATATTTCTTAAGTTGGGTAATAAGTATAAAGTTAGGGTTTTTTTGTTTTGTTGCTGTTGTTGTTTTAAAGATTTTATTTATTTATTTATTTGACAGACAGAGATCACAAGTAGGCAGAGAGGCAGGCAGAGAGAGAGGAGGAAGCAGGCTTCCTGCTGAGCAGAGAGCCCGATTTGGGGCTCGATCCCAGGACCTGGGATCATGACCTGAGCCGAAGGCAGAGGCTTTAACCCACTGAGCCACCCAGGCGCCCCTGTTGTTTTTTTAATCATTTATCTTTTTTTTTTTTTTTTTTAAAGTAGGCTCCACACTGGTTGTGGGGCTTGAACTCATGATGCTGAGACCAAGAATTCGACACTTAACTGACTAAGCCACCCAGGGGTCCTTACCTATGCATTTCATATTTATCCTTTCGTAAGTAAAACATAATTAATTTAGGTATTTCTAAAGTATGCAGAACATCCCTCTGAAGAAATCAGCCAGTGCTCCTACCATCCATGACACCCAGGGCTCTCCTGCCACTATAGTTTGAGAAAAGAAATGAGTCAGTTCAATTCTTCTCCTGGAATTAGGGAACACAGAGGCAAGAAAGATGTCCAGAAAAAGAACAGAAGGGAGGTACATCTTACATGAATGATATAATCATATAAATCTATAAACATCCCTAAAATCAACCATAAAGTACAATTTACAAGATAAACCTACTAGTCATGTTGCAGATTCAAATACTCTTCTCTGCTGTTTTCCTCCTGACATATATTCATCCCTATTTCTTCAGTTACACACTAAGGAAAATAGCTGGCATGAGAGTTCATAATGTACACACACTCAGTGTTGCAGAAGCACAAATAGTGATGATGTTATTGGATCAGTAACTTTACTACATATTGAGGATCTTTTAAAAAATAATGAGTCCTGGGGTGCCTGGGTGGTTTAGTTGGTTAAGCATCTGATTCCTGGTTTTGGCTCAGGTCATGATCTTATGGGTCATGAGTTGAGCCCCACGTCGGGCTCTGTGCTCAGTGCCTACCTGAAGATTCTTTCCGTATGCTCCTCCCCCACACACTCTCTCTCTCTCAAATAAATAAATCTGTAAAAAAAATAGTGAGTCCAAAGGCACCTGGGTGGCTCAGTCGGTTGGGTGTTCGACTCTTGATTTCAGCTAAGGTCATGATTTCAGGGTTGTGGAATCCCTCTGTCCTCCCTACCCATGCACTCACTCACTCTTTCTAAAAAACAACAACAACAACAACAAAAAAAAAAACTAAGTCCTGGCTCCACGCGAGATATTCTGATTTCGGAATGAAGCGTGACCTAAGATTCGCAATTGTTTGAAGCTTTCCAGGTGCTTCTGTGCAACAAAGTTTGGGAACCACTATGCTAGATGCTTATTCTATGAAGAGACAGGCTCCCAATACTTAAATAAATTTTCTCTCCCCCTCCTTTTCTTGTTTAAAAGTGTACATAGTTTCGGCTCAGGTCATGATCTCAGGGTCCTGGGATGGAGCCCACATCCGGCTGTCTGCTCAAGCGGGAAGCCTGCTTCTCCCTCTCTCTCTGCCTGCCTCTCTGCATACTTGTGATCTCTGTCTGTCAAATAAATAAATAAAAATCTTTTTTTAAAAGAAGTGTATACAGTGAGAAACAACCTCATTAAATAGGACAGACTCGGGGATTCATCCCATAATTTTTGGTCATGTGTAAACTGATGTATAAGTGAAGGAAGGTGATCTGCAGAAAGAGGAGTATCAGATACTGTGAAAGATAAGAGATGGTAACAGAGAACACCATTGATTCCAAATGCCTTTTCAGTTTCCCAAGAGGCCCAACTATATTTCATTTACCTTCCTCTGAAATCTATCTTTGTAATAACCCCCTATTTTCTCTTCTTCACTTAAATAATAATAGGTTTTTGAAAATAAAAAAGCCCAGCATGCCTGGGTGGCTCAGTTGGGTAAGCATCTGACTCTTGGCTTTGGCTCAGGTCACCAACTCAGGGTCATGGGATTAAGCCCCATGTTGCCCACCTCCCCTCTCACCCACTCAGGAGGGAGTTTGCTAGAGATTCTCTCTCCCTTTCTGTCTCCTTCTGCCTCTCCCCCTATTCATGCATTCTCTCAAATAAGTCAGTAAATCTTAAAAAAAAAAAAGAAAGATAAAAGCCCTACTAGAATTAGGCTACTTGTATTTACATTTAGCTATATCATTCAAATCAGTATTTTATAATTTTTTAAAAAATGGTTTAACTGCTTCATCTATATAGTAACAACAGAATTGCCACTTGGTGGCAGCATACCTACTGGACTACAGGATTTATTTTTTGGAAAGGAATAACCTCTTCAAAAGTTAAACATATCAAATATGTATTCTTCTCACATTCTTCTGCTACTTTTAGGATAAAATCCATACCACTTTAAATAATACATACAGCTTCTCATGATCTGATCCCAGCCTATTTCTCCAGTCTAATTTCTGCTATATAGCTTGATTCTCTATGCTCCAACAAGAGAAGGATGATGGTGGCTAATATTTCCTGAACTCTTTTCATAGTCCGACAATATTCTAAGTGCTTTATAAGTATTAGCTGAATTCTCATAATAAACCTAAGGTAGGTACTATTATCATTCTCATCTTCCAGATGGGGAGCAGGGGCACAGAGAGGTTAAGTAACTTGCCTAAAGTCACAAAGCTAAAAATGGCAGAGCCATGATTTGATCCCAGGTGGCATGGTCTAGTCTAAGCTCATAACCACTACAATTATATTGCTTTTCACAACAACAACTCTGAAAAATTAGGTAGCACACACAAACTTTTCCTGATTCCCATTCATTCCCCAATCTGGAATCTATACTTCCCTTTCCGATCAACTACTGCTAAAGCTAATGGTCACTTTTCAAGTCTCCTTCATACTTCTCATTTTTGACTAGTACTCCCCCTTACTTGAAACTCTGTCTTCCCTCAGTTTCACAAATATCATCATCTTCTAGCTTTGCAAAGTTTGTGTCTCAGCGTCCTTTGCAGATACTTCTTCACCTGCCTTTTAAACATGGGTGTTTCCACAGGATTCAACTCCCAGTCTGCATTAGTCTTCTTCCTGAGTGAGCTCCTCACTCCCACAGTGTCGCTAGTATTTTTAAACCAAGTATTGATCTCTAGCATGGGCTTCTGTTTTCCGCTCCAGATACACATTCAATTTTACACTGGGATACCATATAAGCACCTCCAACTCAACATATCTAAAACAAACTCATCTTTATCTTACTCAGATATGTTTCCCTCCAAATATGCCCACATTTCCCATCTCAGATACCCATTTCACTCAAACTCTTCTCTTCCCCCACATATGTTCATCTTCCTTATCTCAGAGATTAGCATCCAACTTCTTTTCAGTTGCTCAAGTCAGAGTAGAGTCATCTCTTGCCTTAGCCTATTTGGACTGCTGTACCAAAATATTATAGACTTAGTGCTATATACAGAAATTTATTTCTCACAGTTCTGGAGGCTAGTCATAGTTGTGAAAGCTAAAGTCTAAGATTAGGGGCCAAAGATTTAGGACCTGGGGAGAGCCCACTTTCTAGTTCATAAATGGTCATCTCTTTGCTTTAACCTCACATGATGGAAGAGGCAAGAGGATCTATTTTTTTATAAGGGAACTAATCACATTCATAAGGGCTCTGCCCTCACGACCTAATCACCTTCCAAAGGGCCCACCTCCTAATACTATCACCTTGAATGTTGGGATCTCAACATAGGAATTTTGTAGAAACACAAACATCTTCCTTACAACCAATTATCAAAGCCTCTCAATCCTATCTCCTAAACACTGATCAAAGATTTAAGAGCCTGTGTAGGACTGAAGTTAAGAACATAATCTCTTTGGTCAGACAGACTGGGTTTAAACCCTTGCTCTGTCACTATGACACTGTGCAAATTAATTAAATTAGTTAATTAAATTAAAAACTTAACCTCTCCAATTTTCCCACCTATAAAATAGGGATAGCAACAGTATCCATAGCTCTTAGAACAGTTACAAGCATTAAAGGAGGTAATAAATACCCTTAGCATAAAGCCTAGCATTCGAAAGTACTCTTTAACTGGTAACTACTATTACTATCGAATTCATATTCTTTCTTCCACTGTCAAACTTCCCACTGTCCAAGTGAGCGATAATGAGGTAGGAATAGAAGTATGGATAAATGAAGAGATATTTAGAAGGTAAAATTAGCAGAATGTGGGGCACCTGGGTGGCTCAGTGGGTTAAAGCCTCTGACTTCAGCTTGGGTCATGATCCCAGGGTCCTGGGATCGAGCCCCACATTCAGCTCTCTGCTCAGCAGGGAGCCTGCTTCCTCCTCTCTCTCTCTTTCTCTGCCTGCCTCTCTGCCTACTTGTGATCTCTGTCAAATAAATAAATAAAATATTTTTTTAAAAAAATTAGCAGAATGTGGTGACTGGTTGGATCTGAAACATTAAGGAGAGTGCCAGGAAACCAAATAGAATGTGAGGTAAAGTGGGCCTGGTTTTACTGGGTAGTGAACGCTGTTAGAATGAGAAGAAAAAGGCTAAGTATGAGACACATATTTTGAATTAAAAAAAAAAAAAAGAATGGGATTGGGTACAAGCTTGCAGGATTTAGACCATATAAAAATCTAAGTGAACTGTACTCCACAGTAACAATCATAACCCTGATGGCAACTTAAAACAGACACTATACTGTTCATGAACAGAGGATAAAGGAATTTTTCATGATATAAAAGAATCTACAGATTTAAACAAATAACCTAGGCAAAACTACTTCTGGGACAATGAATAGTATTAAATCCATCTGCAAATCAACCAAAACTTTGTGTAGCATGTAAGATAAGCATCATGTATGCTAAGAATATTTTGGTGATTACTACCACAAAAACATTAAGTAAAAGGGAAGTAAAAGGGAAGTCAAAATGACAACAAAAATATGTTATACTAGTAAAATACTGTGCTCACATATGAAAATGACAGGCCTTTTTGTTACTGAACAAGACTTTGGTTATTTTGTTCCCACAGTGATAACGGATTGGTAATAACCAAACCAAAAACCCAACAGGTGCTCTTTTGACCAACTGCATGCACTTGTAGAACAGCTGGCCATGGAATGAAATGACTCAATGGCCCACACAGAAATCAAACTTCCATATCAGGCTCTTATCAATTCACTTAGAACCTATTTTTCAAAGCAATAGTTTAAATTTTGGAAGAGCCCTTTAAAAAAGGGCTCTTTTTTAAATTTTTAAATTTTGGAAGTCTTTAAAAAAAAAAAAAAGCAAGATGGAAGATAATCCTATTGAGATGTATGGTTCTCTGTCTATCCCTCTCTCCTGTCCACCTGAGCACATGTACTCTCACTCTCTGTCCCTAGTACAGAAAAAATGCATACAATACCTAATATTATATATATAACAACTGGCAACAACCCAATTAAAAAATGGGCAAAGGACTTAAATAGACATTTTTCCAAAATAGACAAATGGCCAAAAAGTACATGAAAAGATGCTCAACATCCTCAGTCATTAGGAAATCACAAGTCAAAACACAAGGAGATATCACTTTCCACCCACTAGAACAGCTATAATAAAAAAAAAGAGAAAACAGTAAGTGTTGGTGAGTATTCGGAGAAATTGGAACCTTCTTCATACACTGCTGGTGTACATGTAAAATGGCACAGATGCTGTGGAAATCCAGTTTGGGAATTCTCAAAAAAACACAGAATTACCTTATGATCTAGCAATTCCACTCCTAGGTATATACTCAAGAGAAATGAATACAGGTACTTTCATGCGAATGTTCACAGTAGCACTATTCATAATAGCCAAATAGTGGAAACAGTTCAAATGCCCATCAATGGATGAACAAAGTACAGTAAATGCTACATACAATAGAATATTATTCAACCATAAAAGGGAATGAAGTATGGATGCATGGATGAAAAAAGCCAGCCAGTAAGGGTCAAATATTATAAGCTTCCATTTATAAGAAATATCTGGAATAGGTACACTCAATAGAAACAGAAAGCAGACTGGTGGTAGTTGGGAACTAGGGGAAGGAGGGAAAGAAGAGTATCTGCTTAATGTATAGGGTTTTATTCTAGGATGATAAAAATGTTTTGGAACTAGATGGAATCGGTGGTTGCAAACTGTATTTACCAAATGCCACCAAATTGTTCATTTTTAGATGATTAATTTTTGTTAGGCGAATTTCATCTCAATTTTATTTTTTTTTTAGTGTTTTTTAAGATTTTTTTTTTAATTTATTTGACAGAGATTACAAGTAGGCAGAGAGGCAGGCAGAGAGAGAGAGAGGAGGAAGCAGGCTCTCTGCTGAGCAGAGAGACCAATGCAGGGCTAGATCCCAGAACCCTGGGATCATGACCTGAGCTGAAGGCAGAGGCTTTAACCCACTAAGCCACCCAGGCACCCCTCATCTCAATTTAAAAAAATCATAGTTTCTTTGTATCTAGCACCAGAACTTAAGAAGTTCTCAATCACGATCTCATTTATTCTCCAAAATACCTGTTGAGATTCATGTCCTGCAACAGGATTATTCCCATAGACAATAAACTGCAGAATTTGTGATAATTTAAATAAATGCCTGCTAAGTAAAGTCCATGATTGCAGCTGTAGGCGTTCAAAAATGTCAACTGAACAAATAAGCAAATAAATGTCTCCAAAAGTCTTAGTGTCTTTTCTAGTATGCTAAGTAGCTATATTATAAATTCTCATACATATATACCCCAGATGCAAAAAAACCTCTATAAGTTTTTCCAAATTAAGGTTTTAAATTTTAATTAATTTTCATTTTGGTGGAATCTAAAGAAATTTAAATAATGTTCCCTATCATTTAATGTTTAACAATTTTCCATGAGAAATTTTTCTAGTTCCAGATTAGAAATTTACTTACATTTCCATAATTAGTAGCCCATAATATTTTACAGTCATAGTTTAGCTTTTCCTACAAACTTTATATATAAAGATAAGAGGCATTTTTGTTTGAAAATAATTCCTGCCCCAACTTGTCATATTCTCGTCACTTGGATATATCCTATCTTTGCCACTTCCTCTCTTCCATGTGCTCAATTCGACTTTCAGTTTCACGGACGAGACATGACAGACCTCTTTGCTAAGTCTCTCTTCACTGGATCTTATTATGGCTCTTTCACCCACTTCCTGCCATTTCTTGGATTTGCTTTAGAAGCCTTTCTTCACTATACACTTTAAAAAGACTATTCTGGGGGCGCCTGGGTGGCTCAGTGGGTTAAAGCCTCTGCCTTCAACTTGGGTCATGATCCCAGGGTCCTGGGATGGAGCCCTGCATTGCGCTCTCCGCTCAGCAGAAAGCCTGCTTCCCCCTCTCTCTCTCTGCCTGCCTCTCTGCCTACCTCCGCTCTGTCAAATAAATAAATAAAATCTTAAAAAAAAAAAAAAAAAAAAAAAGGACTATTCTGCCCATACTTTCCTCCATATTATCTCTCTTAAGGCTATTAAAAACCAAGCCTGAAGATCCTGAATTAGTTTCTGTCACAACATACAACTATTAGAATAAATGATGAGGGGAAAAAAATGATGATGAAGGTATCAAACTCCTGTATCCCATTCTGAAGCTAAGTAAGCTATGTGACATATAAGAATAAAAAACTAGAAAGTTCTGGGGTGCTTGGCTGGCTCAGTGGCAGAGCATGCAACTCCTGTTGCACTCCTCTGTTGTAATATGTATTGTCCAAAGTAAAGGATATTTTGTAGGACTGTTTCATGCATTACCTTTAGGAAAGATACTTCTGGGGGCAAGCAATACAAAGTCTGAATTAAACAAAATGTCTAAAAAGCCCCACGTAGAGCTCAAAAAGAAACAAAAAACTAGAAAGTTTTAAAGAAACAAGGATGAAGAGCAATTGTCTTAGTGGTAGAACAGTGTATCTGAAATATGCAAAGAACAATTTTGCACCACAAGTAACTTTGTCTATCAGAATGTAAACAGTAATTGGAAAGTCCAGCTATCAATAAGGTAACACACAGCTTGCACAGAGATCTGTCCCTTTTTGCATACAACTGGTACTATTTTTTAAACTGAAAATGCTCACTAAACAAATAAAAATCATATAATTACTACTCACTGAATGTAAGAGACAAATTTTAAAATAATTATTCAACAAATAATACCAGTTATGCTGAAGAAATAGCTGGTGCAAAACATTGATTTTACTGAATTCTGCTACATGAACAGAATGTTAAGTATACCCAATGTGAATGTATAGGAGTAGTAACATTAATTAATAATACTAAGTACCCAACTGTCTCCTAATTTGGTTCACTAATATTATAATACTTTCTTTATATAACAGCATAAATAATTTCACTTGGAAAAAATTAAGTCATTTAAAGTAGCTTAACACAAAGACACCCTATGTAGTATCATCCCCATCAGCACCTTGTAAATGGGGTTAGCCCAGCTCTGAAAATATTTACTTAATAATGCAGTAATGTCTCACATCTCCATGGGTCAGGGTTCTTGCTACATTAACACTGAGGAAGTACTGAGGAAGTACTCAACAGCAACCAAAAAAACAACAAGTAGAAAAACTGAACTATCATAAAGCCCACTCACTGGAATCCATCAGCACTGATTTTTATAAACCAGTCTATCAAATGGACTGAGTTTTCTAGTCATAGCAAATCTCAAACAGCAAATTCGGAAAAGAGGCAGATGAAATGGAGCAAGGCAAGACAAGTATGACCATGGCAATGAGAACAGACAGCAAGGAAAAAAGAACTACAAAACAGAAAGGAAGTCTGTGCAAGTCTAATAGTGGCTCCCCCAACTATGTAATACAAGCAGCACTGGAATAAGAATGACCATTGCAGGACTACACCAAAGTGAGGGCCCTTAGGAAACCTATCTTTTCTGTGTCTCATTTTTAAATTCTCTTTAATAACCATACAGTATAACAAGTTCTTCATCATATTGTATTTTATAACATTTTATTGTATTTAAAAATGATTTTAAACATTTTTTACTGATCCTAAAAGAAATATTATAGAGAATTTGGAAAATACTGAAAGTGTAAAAAAAATTAAAATTGCCAATAACCCACCACCCAGAGATAGCCATCACTTACATCTTAGTGCATTTTTTTCAGGCATCTTCATATATAAGTATGTATATATTTTATATAACATTTTTATTAAGCTGGCATTATTTGTGGACATTTTCCCAACTCAAAAAGTCCTTATAGCATTATTTTAATGGCTACATTACCAGAATTTATTCTATCACTGCAGATTTTGGTTGCTATTTATAAAGCATACTATACTGCATACAAACCATAAAAAAATAATCATTTATCAAATCTAGATACAAAAAGGAAATTTTTCAATGTTCAGCTTACCAAACACCAAGAAAATTATTTTTAAAGTTATGGTTCATAAAACCAGTTCAATGAAGAAATAAGACATTCAGAAAGCCAAGTTTCTAAATACGTTTTAGAATTGATCAGTTTAAGTGATTTCTGATACCAGCAATAACAGACTTCCAATTACAGGGTAGGCACCGTGATTGGCTGTATTAATATCAAGAGCCTTCTTTGTAAAGCAGTCTCAAAAACTAGGTAGCAGCATTTAATGCACTTTTACAAATGAAAAAATTCACCCCAAATCCCACTGTACCTCCTCTCTCATTGTACTTATTACCCAGTGTCTGTCTCTTCCACTGAACTGTGAACACCTTGACAACAGAGACCGACATCCCCTCTAAACTTCCAACTGTTGGTATAAAAGAGTTCAATAAAGGTTTGCTGAATGACTTTACAATACAAAAATTTACGTCTTAATCTAAAAGCACACAAGTTTAAACAAACGGAATAATGTATACACTAATGTTGATGATGCGGTTTCATTCTATTCCCTTATTCCTATTGGTCTTCAAAATCTTAATGGCTGCATAATATTCCATTGCACTTACATGATATGGTTTAGAAAACAATTATTCTAATATTCTCTTTGAATACTGTTTCCAGTGTTTTTAGATTGTACAGCTAATGTTCCAGCAAACATATTCTGCCTTATAAATCTGACAGATTTATTTCTGACTAGAAAAATTGGGCTCAACTCTAGAAGACAATAATTTTCTACAGTTAAAGTGAATATTAAAGAAAAAGATTTTCACCCCATAGGCAGAGTTTTGAAGGACAGACAAGGACACAATACACACAAAGAAACCAGAATTTTTTTTGGCCAAATCAATTTACATAAATCCTCTGTTACAATATGTATTGTCCAAAGTAAAGGATATTTTGTAGGACTGCTTCATGCATTACCTTTAGGAAAGACACTTCTGGGGGCAGGCAATACAAAGTCTGAATTAAAAAACAAAATGTCTAACTAGAACATCAATGCTTTCCAAATGAGGCACACACTTTACCTCCACTTTCTTGGATTTGGAGACTGCTGAGAAGCTCAGGCTTCAGAAATGTAAGCAACTTTGTGCTTCTGAAGATGTACTGATTCCCCTTTTTCACCATTTACAGATTTTAAAGTAATAATCTACCAGGTAACATAAAAGCACTCAAGCTCTGATCTTAAAATAGAAGGAACTTAGGGGAAAGCCAACTCTATTTCAGAAATGTGAAGCTAGTGTATATACACACTCATCTAAGAAACTTGTGTTGAGCATCTACCAAGGCATCTCTGCAGTATGGCCCCTCGAGGATTACTAAAATCATGGAGCCAGCCTCCTTTATTCGTTTTATTTGAAGGGAGGAAAGGAGAGGAAGAAAGAAAAACAGTTAACTATATTATAATTTAATTGTGGTCCAAGTAGGATTGCTATCAATTATCTTTAATAGGACAGAATATAATCTATAAAAGGTAACGTCGTCATAACGGAGGAAGGGGGCCTTTGAGAACAGCCAGAAAATATGCTCGAATATGTGATTTTTAAAAGAAATACGCTATTTAATTTACACCTTGTCTACATCAATTTTTTCACGATGCCCAGTGAGTAATATCTGTTTATAGTCTTGTATTGTTCGCTTTACAGGTTTTCTCTTTCACGCATAGAATAGTGACTCTCTGAGACATACATAACAATTCAATTATTTGAAGCAGGAATTCTATAGGTTGCTTAGAATACGTTACCTTTCGTCCCCCGCAGTTCCATTCACAGACTGCACTAACATTCCACACAATATAAAAGCGCATGCCACGACAAAGACCTCCAAACACAAACATACAAAGCTATGCTTCTAAAAACGCCCCCAGCGCGAACTCACAGCTGGCACTTGTGGCACACTCAAGCCACCACTAAGGCAGCTGTCACAGGCCAATCACACACCCAAAAGTGCCAGCGTGCCACCAAAAAAAGCTAAGCTGATGATCGGCGTACAAATCCCCCACTAAATAAAGAAAAGCCCTAAATCCCCACCCTGAAAAGCACAATGCCGGCACTACCCAGGAAACTCCCTAAAACAGTGAAAGGCTGGAGATTTAGAAGCAGTGAATACCAGCTTATAGCTATACAGTAAAGAAAGGGTTTTATTTGAGCATTCACAAGAAAGAAGCCACACCAGCCAATCATCACGGAAGTATCATCTGCTAGGTAGTAACACCAGGTTTTTTCAATTGGAAAAAAGAGAGAAGAGGGCAAGCGTAAAATTCAGGTCCTGAAGCACCTCGCTCCCGGCCAGCGAACCCGGCTGCTGCGACCGCCGCTTGCCAGGCCCTCACCCACCCCTTTCCAGCCACCGCCTCCCACCGCGGGCCCAAGAGCCTCCGGCTCTCTTACCTTCGCTTTGCCGGCCTCCAGTTTCTTCTGTCTCTCCTCGTCCTCCATGGCCTCTGAAGGGAAAGCTGCGGGAAGACAGGGAGAGGGTAGGGGGTAAAAAGGAAAGGTCGATTCCGACAGAGGTGAGACCGCAAGATCCACCGCCTAGGGAGCAGGGCCGGGCCTGGCGCTCCCCCCGCCCGGCGTGGAACCAGTCTCCGCGCTCACTGGCTGACCGTCCTCAGCCGCACAGGGAACGCCGTCACCGCCGCCGCCATCTTCGTCTCCACGTAAACACACGGCAAGGCGGGAGTAGGAAGGGGGGGGGCACGTCGGTCCGCGCAGCCGCCGCGAGCCCTGCCGCGCCGGGCAGGTGCGCCCGCGGCCCCGCCCCGCGTGCCGCCCCGCCCCCGCTGGGCTCGCGTGTCTTTGCGGGGTACCCGGCCCGGGATCCCGGCTCGGACTCCGGCTCCCACAGGCGAAAAGCCCGCGAGGGGGAGCGCCCATCTTCGGGGAGACACGCTCCCCAGGTGGCGGCCTGGCTGAGAAGCTGGGAGAGAGGGGGTGTGCCTGGGGCGCCGGCAGGATTCCACCCACCGAGCTAGGGACTCGCTTTTAAAACACTGAGATTTTTCAAGTCACAAAAATAATATATACTTAACCGCGAAGTTGGCGACCGATGAAGAGCCCAAAGGAAAAGACTGGGGTGGGCGGAGAGGAAAAGACCCACCACCGGACGTTAGTTTTTGGATCTAGATAGATTCCTCCTGTTGAAGAATTGGGAGATCAGCCAGCAGTTCTCATTACTTTTTTTGCTCAAAATCCCTCCCGTTTCCCCACACCGGCCCGCCCAATCTCCGATTCAATCCTTCAAGGCCCACCTCACACGCCGCCCAAACAGCTATTCTGATCTCTTTGTTCCCTCCACCGCAGTTAGGAGTATCCAGTAACAACTTACTCCCCTTCCACTCCTCCTTCGATCTCCCTCTTAGCAATGACGTCCTGAAAGGAACGTAGGCTTTGGAACCTGGGTTGGGGAGAACACCACTTTCTGGCTTGAATGACCTTGAACAAGTTACCTATCCTCCCTTAGGTTACCTGAAGTTTTGGAAGGGTTGTTAAAATATGTGAGTCAATATATGTGACTGCCTCTGACATACTAAAATGTCCTTAATTAATGGTAGTTTTTTTTTCCACTCCTCATATTTCCTTTTATTCTGCATGATATTTTAGTAATTCATGCACCACTTTTTAGTCCACCTCATACTCTAGATTCCTTCATGGTAGAGGCTGTCTTGTTTATCTTGACATTACTAAAGTGACTAGCATAGTGTTTTGCACCCCATAACACTTGTTAGATTGAATTGAGCCATTTTAATAATTTTCATCTCTTCCCTCAATACTTTTTTTTTTCTCCCCACCCTCTTACTCTCAAATCCATTTCTGTGTAAGCTACACATGTTAATGTCTCAGGTTGATTACTCAGGCTGATCATGTTTCTCTGTTTTGAGCTAGGTTGGATTCAAACTAGCAGGTGTGAACTAAAATAAGCTATGAGTTCAATCATAGAAGTGGTGCTAGTGAAAATAAGGTTGAAAAATGAAAAGACCGGGACGCCTGGGTGGCTCAGTTGGTTGAGCGGCTGCCTTCGGCTCAGGTCATGATCCCAGCGTCCTGGGATCGAGTCCCACATCGGGCTCCTTGCTCGGCAGGGAGCCAGCTTCTCCCTCTGCCTCTGCCTGTGCTCGCTCTCTCTCTCTCTGACAAATAAATAAATTTAAAAAAATAAAAAAATAAATTAAAAAAAAAAAAAAGACCAAAGATCTAAAGTCTACCACTACCTGAAGACTAGGTTTAAAGACCTCTCATTTAGGGGTGCCTCGGTGGCTCAGTGGGTTAAGCCTCTGCCTTGGGCTTGGGTCATGATCTCAGGGTCCTGGCATCGAGCCCTGCATTGGGCTCTCTGCTCAGCGGGGAGCCTACTTCCCTCTCTCTCTCTGTCTGCCTCTCTGTCTGCTTGTGATCTCTCTCTCTGTCAAATAAATAAGCAAAATCTTTAGGGAAAAAAAAGACCTCTCATTTATAAATTCTTAGATTTTAAAAAAGACTTTTTAGTCTCAAACTGTACAATGCATACATATTTGTGCCAGTTGTAGCATTCAAGTATATACTGACCTGTTAACCTGAATTCGGCAATAGGTAAGATTAGACATTTTATCATAGGAATAAAAGAATTGAGCCAGTAAAAGGAGAAGTGATTTATTTAGTCACCCACCGAGCTAAGAGTCAAACTAGGACTACAACCAGGTGTTATAATATTGCAGTGATTTAAATACTGCCTGGATTAAGGGATTGTGTTTCTAGATTCTGATTGCCAAAAGGAGGAAGCCCTAAATTATCTGACAAGATGTTTGTTAATAGATACTGCTTTTTCAATGACTAAGGAAGTCAGCTGTTCCACTATGTACTAAAAATGTTCAAAAACCTTCTAAAGCAACAAGATTATTTCAGACTTTCCCTTCATAAGACAGACCAATCATATACACCTGTTTTATATATAATAGATGCTCAGTAGATGTTGAAAGTTAATTGTGTGTTGACTTCTGTTAGAAGGGCGTGGGGCACTTGTGCTCTGATGCCTCCTTATGGCACCTATTCATGTCATGTCATGTCATGTCATTCATTCATTCCCTGAAAAGATATTTGAGCAAAGACTTGAAAGAGATAAGAGAATGAGCCATGGGGATAAGTGAGGTTATGGCAAGTCTAAAGGCCCTGAAGCTAGACTATGACTATCATGTTAAAGAAAAAACAGGATGTAAAGGTGGCTAGAGTACAGTGAGGAAGGAGAATAGTGAGAGGAAGTATTGAGGTAACAGGAGGCCAGATCCTATAGAGTTCTGAAGGTCATTAGAAGGACTTTGGCTTTTACTCTCAGTGAGACAGGGAGTCATTGGAGAACATTGAGTAGATAAGTGACATGATCTGGCTTATGTTGTTAAAGGATATCTGCTGCTATAAGGATAGCCTGTGGGGTATCAGTCTGGATGCTGTTGCAATAACCCAGACAAGATATAATGGGAGTTTGGACCATGGTAGTGGTAGTAAATCAGAGTCTGTATATATCTTGCACATGCAACTAATAATGCCACAGTATTTGTATGTGAAGCTTGAGACAGAGTGGAGTCAATGTTGTAACTGAGATGGGGAAGAGCTAATTTGAAGGAGACCAAGAGTTCATTCAGTTTTGGACATAAGTTAGCCATATATTAAGTATCCAAGAATTGATATCACATAGACCCTCATAGCCTGGAGTTCAGAAGACAGGTCCAAGCAAGAATATTCTCAAATAAATTTGAGAATAGCATATAGATGGCATTTTAAGTTAAGGGTTTGGATAAGACCATCTAGGGCCATGCTGTCCAATACAGCAGCAATTTAGCCACATGTGGTTATTGAGTATATGAAATACAGCTGGTCTGAACTGAGGTATGCTATAAGTGTAACAGTGAATTTCAAAGACTTAGAATTAAAACAAAAGAACTTAAAATATCTCATTAATATTAATGATGAGTGTCCACAGTAAAAAAAAGTAGCTTGCATATTTACCACTCCATCTCCTTTAGACAAAGTCACTCTTTTGGAATTAAAAAAAAGTCCCAAAGAGCTTCATAAGTCATAGCCAAGTACAGAAATTGGAAGTTAAGACTGATGCATCAATCATAGATGGAATGACTGTACTGAAGAGAAAATATGTTGGTATTTCTATAAAAACCAAGGTACAGAAGCCAAGCAAGACTATGTGAGAGATTTTCCGAAAGTGCTGATTTTCTGTCAGTGAAAATTCTTAAACTTAGAGCAAAAACAAAATGTTTCCTGAAGAAAAAAAAATTTTATACCTCATATTAATATAAAAATATATTTTATACTGATTATATGTTGAAATGCTAATATTTGAGGTATACTGGGTTAAATAATATGTATATTATTTACTTTCTTTTTACTTTTTTTGTTAATGTACCTACTAGAAAATTTCAAATTACATATGTGGTTTGCATTTGTGGCTCACATTATTTTCCTATCGAAACTTGCTGCCCTGGGGAGCAAGTTTAGATAAAGAGTGATTCAATGACTCAGTCTCAGAGCACTCCAACTCTTAAGAGGGAAGGGGAAAGGCCTCAGCAAATGAGACTGCAAATTCCTTGCAGTGGATAGTGCAAGGAATGAAAATTTTCCTCTACTCTTCAAAGGTTCTTCTGGATGGCCTAAGAATTAAATTGACATAAACAGATTAATGGTTGAGAATTGCATTTAATTTTGCATCTACAGGAGCCCCACATACATGAGAGATTCAAAGACAGAAAGGTAAAATGAGGTACATATGCTATCCTGAGCGAAGGAATGAGATGTGGCCTAGGGCATCAAAGCGGAGGAGAGCAATTTATAAGTAAAAAAGTTGTTTAGTAATCAGATGTTTTCTCTGCCATACAGATAAGTCATTCAGGTAAAATTTA
The DNA here is from genome assembly GCA_004024625.1 of Mellivora capensis. Classification (NCBI taxonomy): domain Eukaryota; kingdom Metazoa; phylum Chordata; class Mammalia; order Carnivora; family Mustelidae; genus Mellivora; species Mellivora capensis. The sequence goes on from PISX010010296.1 coordinate 65,582, forward strand.
TATCTTGTAATGACTCAAATTCTGGGAAAAACCCCCAATTTAGACTTTCCCAGGTAGTTAAGGGAAGGGCAAAATTTCTCTTAAGCCTGTAGGGTTTTGGTTGCCTTCACAGGGAGGAACTGTGGCAAGTGCTGCTAATAAGTGAAGTAAAATAAGACCTGAGAAATGGCCGCTTCATTTAGAAAGGTGGGTAACGAGGTTTCTATGGAAGTTGTAGATCAATCATTAACCCTTTCCTGCTGAGTGCAAACTCTGCTTCAGTATTCTTCTCAACAAAGAGCCTTTGGAAGTCACTTTCAGTGGACCAGAATTGAAAAGGAAAATCTGTCATTCCTGATTGGAATTACATTCTAGTGATTCTCCTGCATAACATCTGTACAACTCATAATTTAGCTACACTGCTTTAAGTGTTTACTTAATAGTAAGAATACTGCACTACACCTGTTTCCCAAGAGGAATTAAAGATTTCTAAAGGTACTTTTTCTATTTTCCATTTAAATACATACCTTCCTCCACCTGTGATGGGTTACATTCCAATAAATCCACCATAAATGAAAATGCATTTGATACACCTAACCTACCAAACGTAATAGCTTAGCCTAGCCAACTTACACTTGCTCAGAACACAGCTGGGTGAAGTGATCTAATTTAAAGTCTATTTTATAATAAAATATTGGCTATCCCATGTAGTTTATTGAAAATGACACTGAAGTAAAAATTTATTGAATAATGTATTGAAATACTGTACTGAAAGAATGGTTGTAAGGGTACAAAATAGCTCCGAGTGCATCGGTTTTTCACCCTCATAATAGAACGGCTGACTGGAACCTGTGGCTTGCTGCTGCTGCCTAGCATCACGAGAAAGTCTCCCACTGCATATCACTAAAGTAGGAAAAGATCCAAATCCAAAATTCAAAGAACAGTTTCTACTGAATGCATATCACTTTCACATCATTATAAAGTCAAAAATTGTACGTTGAACCATCTTAAATTGGGGATTGTTTGTAGTGCTAGTTCATATTGGCAAGATAGCAAACTAGTATATGAGGAGTACCTATTGTGAAGAGCAAACAAGAGACTGCTCTAATTATAGTTAAACCATATTTTGAAAAGCTTTCTCCATCCCTCCCCACAGTACAGCCATGCCTCATTTTATTGATCTTCACAGATATTACATGTTCTGCCAATTATTCTGGTAACCCTATGCCAAGCAAGTCTATCAGCGCCATTTTTTCCAACAGCAATTGCACACTTGTGTCTTATTTTGGTAATTCTTGCAATATTTCAAAATTTTCATTAATAATTGTTATGATGATCTATGATCAGCAATTATGAAATGCCAAAAGCTCAGATGATGGGTAGCATTTTTTACCAAAAAGGTATTTTTAAATTACGTATGTACATTGTTTTTTAAAACATAATTCGATTGCATACTTAGACTACAGCACACAGCAAACACAACTTTTGTATACACTGAGAGGCCAAAATATGTATTTGACTCGCTTTATTCTGATACTCCCTTTATGATGGTGGTCTGGAACTGAACAGCAATATCTCCGAGGTATGCTTGTCTTTTGTGACTGCCATTTCCACGCTAATTGATCCTTCACAAATTGGTCAGATAAGACCTAGCAGTTATTTCATTTTAGCAGCCGATATAGGTCAAAAGTTGACCTATGACCTCACAAAAGCTGCAGCAGCAACTGAGGCAATTCTCTAAATTCTGTGTTTAAAAAAAAAAAAGTGGTTCTCTCTGAAATTGTTCAGAAGTAAATATAACTCCTAAACTCAGGAGAACGGACATTACAGTTTGTCTTTAGCCTTTTCTCTAATAGATTAAATAATTTTTCTTTAGCTCTTTCTTATGTGGTCTATTTAAAATATATTTGATCACCTTAGTTGCCATTCACTGGATCTTAACCAAATTCTAATAACTCACTTAAGTTAACCAAGTAATTTTCATTAAATGTTTAAACTATGGGGATGCCTGGGTGGCTCAGTTGGTTAAGCAGCTGCCTTCGGCTCAGGTCATGATCCCGGCGTCCTGGGATCGAGTCCCACATCGGGCTCCTTGCTCAGCGGGGAGCCTGCTTCTCCCTCTGCCTCTGCCTGCCACTCTCTCTGCCTGTGCGTGCTCTCTCTCTCTGACAAATAAATAAATAAAATATTAAAAAAAAATGTTTAAACTATGTGTTTCACCATAGCAGAGTTATTTTGTGTTTTCCTGTGTGCTTAACCCCTATTTGTGTGTCACACCTATTTTTTTTTTAAGATTTTATTTATTTGACAGAGATCACAAGCAGGCAGAGAAGGAGGCAGAGAGAGAAGAGGAAGCAGGCTCCCCGCTGAGCAGAGAGCCCGAGGTGGGGCTCGATCCCAGGACCCTGGGATCATGACCTGAGCCGAAAGCAGAGGCTTTAACCCACTGAGCCACCCAGGCACCCTGCCACACCTATTTTAATGACAATACTACATGATTGATATATTAACCTCATTTTCATTTATTTTTTTTTAAGATTTTATTTATTTATTTGACAGAGAACACAAGTAAGCAGAGAGGCAGGCAGAGATTGAGAGAGAGAGAGAGAGAGAGGAGAAAGCAGGCTCCCCACTGAGCAGAGAGCCTGATGCGGGGCTTGATCCCAGGATCCTGAGATCATGACCTGAGCTGAAGGCAGAGGCTTTAACCCACTGAGCCACCCAGGCGCCCCCCTCATTTTCATTTAAATGCAGACACATTTTTCTCTTATAATTCTGGTTTTGTTTTAATATGTGGCTTTCTGGAGTTTTTGCCTGAGTCAAGTATCAATATGCAATTCAATTGTGTCCTTGTCCACAAATCTTTAAAATGTACATAGACTTTTAAATTTTTAATACAATTCTTTAAGGCACCTCACCTGCTGCTGATTTCTGTATTTTGTTGTGCAAACCATTTAAAAATGACTCAGATTTAAAATGAGTCAGATTCTCTCACATATCTCATCAATGATTCTTTCCAAACAGGTATCTGTCTTTCTCATTTTTCAAAAGTGTTCATTGTGAAACTAAATACTGAGGATTTTACTGATTGATTCCTTCCATTTTTCCAAGGCTAGGATAAAACACTGAGAATGCAGATACAAGATCGTATAATAATAAACAGTGTTATCTTCTTCTAACCTGGACCAAAATTATTCAGACAAAGTTTCATCTCCAATTTTTCTGCTAAACCAGATAGTAATTATCTACCTCATTGTTTCACTATTTTGTCCAGCTTCATGGCTTTGCTTCTTCCCTAATTAGAAGACATGACCAGCTACCATTTCCACTGTACAGTTCTCACCATCACTTGCCATTCAAATTGCTTAAAACAATATTCAAGATCCTCCCCCCAATAGCAACATTTCCAAACTTCTCTATTTCAGTTAATGACCCTCTTCTGGTCTCCTCAACTTAAAATTTTGGAGACATCTTGTAATCTTCTCTATCTCATCTGTCATATTTATTAGAAACATGTCCCATTGTGCTTTCTTTCCCACTGTCTTTTAATTTCCTCTAAGTTTTTCCTTTTCCACTAACAACATGATAGACTAAACCCTGATTATCCATTTTTGAAAACTTCAGAAGACTCTAAGATGGTACATTGGATTCATTCCTCCCCATTACATACTGTTCCCCATAAAAGTCAGATTAGTTTTCTAAGATGCAACTTTCATGAAGTCATTCCATTATAAAATGACTCCCTACTGCGTGTAAGATGAACTTCAAACTCCTAAATCCTTTTATTCAAAGCCTTCCATAACTTGACCCAATTCTACTCTGACCCCTAACTCCAATTCTTCTCCCTCACCAACTCCCCATTCTAGTCGGAAAGGTGTTCAAGGGGCTCCCCATACATTGACTCAACAGTCACATTTCCTGCCATGCCAGAAACCCATACACAACTTACAGGCTTCACAAGACAAATACTTATGGGACATACAATTTAGCTTATTGTTACATTATTGTTATTGTTGTTAATTACAAGGTGACTAGGCCCTTGTAATTAAATTAAACTGAAGAAAAAGACATTAAATGCTAAAGCCAAAAATGGTTAGCATTACTTATTAATAGAGATGAAGGGTATATAATAAAGAAAATAGGAGGAAGCATAGTGATGTATCTTCCACACTGTATAGAATAAGAAACAAAGGCCTGAGAGGTTAAATAACCTGCCCTACTTTTCATGATTGGGTAGGAAAAGTCCTACCATGTCCTGGCCCCGGAATGATATAAATGTTAACTCCATTTTGCTAACCTGCTTGTCCAAACAAAATCAGTACATGCTTAAAGAATGTACTAAATAGGGGCGCCTGGGTGGCTCAGTGGGTTAAAGCCTTTGCCTTCGGCTCAGGTCATGATCCCAGAGTCTTGGGATCGGGCCCCGCATCGGGCTCTCTGCTCAGTGGGGAACCTGCTTCCTCCTCTCTCTCTGCCTGTCTCTCTGCCTACTTGTGATTTCTGTCTGTCAAATACATAAATAAAATCTTAAAAAAAAAAAAAGAATGTACTAAATAAAATTTAGGACATTTTCACTTAATATTTTAGGCTTCAAACGATTATTAATGACTCATGAAACTAGTACTTGTTTAAAGTGGTCTAATGAGGGGCGCCTGAATGGCTCAGCTGGTTAAGTAGCTGCCTTCAGCTTAGGTCATGATCCCAGGGTCCTGTGATAGAGCCTTGAGTTGGGCTCCCTGCTCAGCAGAGAGCCAATTTCTCCCTCTGCCTCTGCCTGCTGCTCTGCCTACTTGTGCTCGCTCTCTGGCAAATAAATAAATAAAATCTTAAAAAAAAAAAGTGGCCTAATGAACCTAATGATGTGTTAGAAAAATAGAAGGTGTACCTACCATCAAGATGGAATTATAAACCAGAAATCCAAAACATTGCAACTGATTACTAAATAGAATATATACTAATTTCAGATCTTCAAGGATTTTCATATTGCCATGTAAACTATTTAAGTTTCCAAAAGAGGGTCCATGTGGTTTTTAGAATCAAGATACACTTAGTTTAAACATGAAAGGAAAGTTTAAATAATTAATCTTCCAGTTTTTCTTTTGTTGCAGCTATGAGTCTGTAAAATGCTGCATACCCACTATGCTTATGAGGTCCTTTTTTAGGCACACTGCTCTGAGTTGCTATGGCTTGGATTTGAGTGAAAGCAGCCTGTCTTTCCTGGGCTACTAATGTTTGAACCTCTGTGAAGACTGGGCACAAAGGAGGCTGACTTCCTATGAGTTAGTATGGCATAAAATTCCAACCAATTTTAGCACTCCATTTTGAGATGAAATGTTCTGAATATATCTGTGATGTCCATCTGGTCCAGTGTGTCATTTAAGGCCTTTATTTCCTTGTTGATCTTTTGCTTGGATGATCTGTCCATTTCAGTAAGGGGCGTGTTAAAGTCTCCTACTATTATTGTATTGTTGTTGATATGTTTCTTTGATTTTGTTATTAATTGGTTTATATAGTTGGCT
>PISX010010297.1:0-70862 GCA_004024625.1 Mellivora capensis
TTTTTTTTTATTTTTTATAAACATATAATGTATTTTATCCCCAGGGGTACAGGTCTGTGAATTGCCAGGTTTACACACTTGAAATAAACTATTTTTGTATTAAGCAACCAACATTTTGAGATTGTTAGAGTATTTAGTATCGCTTATCATGATTTCATGCTAAGAAAGTTCTAATTGTTCTACCTTTTAATACTGGTAAAACAAAAGGTAGAAAAAAAAACAATTTTGAAACTATCACAAAGAATTATACAAATTTATAGCCCATGAAGTGCCAGGGCAGATATCAGGTTCTGGGAGAATTCCTGATATGACTTTCTGTTGCTCGTTTCTGGTTCCATACATTTGGCTTTTTCTTTTTGAGAAGCTGCCAACATCCTTTTAATATCCTGAGTTTTTTAGATGGTTGAATGGTACCTATTCCCCACCCCACCCCCCAAAAAAGGCATGTTCACAATCCAGTCCCCAGAACCTGTGAATGGGACCTTGCTTGGAAAAGGGGTCTTTGCAGATATCATTAAATTAAAGATCCTGAGAGAAGATCTTCCTGGATTACCCAAGTGGACACTAAATCCGATGACAAGTATCCTTATAAGAGATGTAAAAGAAGACACGGATGTACAGAGAAGCCCATGGGAAGAGGGCGGCAGACATTGGAGTCAGGCATCTGTAAGCCAAGGAACACAGGGAGCCACCAGAAGCTGGAGGAAGCGGAGAAGGATTCTCCACTAGATCTTCAGCGAGAACATGGTCCTGCCAACACCTTGATTTCAGACATCTGGCCTCCAAACTATGAAAGGTTGCTATTTGGCTGTTTGAAACTACCAAGTTTGTGGTAACTTATCATGACAACCTTAAAACACCAATGCAAATTTCAACTTCCCTACAGAGTAACCAGACACTGCAGCATCCCCTGTTGCCCTGACCTTTTTCTAAGGAAAATCTCATGGGTTTTTTTGTACTAATGGTTTCTACTGTTCATTACTACTGGATATAAGCCAGGGACGACCAGAAGTAGTCCCTTGGAGAAATTACAAAGAAATCCTTAAAAAGCTCTGTGTTCTCTAACATCTGATTGGAAGGCACACAGAAGCCTGGCTGAACCCTCACTTTCTACATTTATTTATGAGTCAAGCTCACCGAACAACCCCTTCCCTCAGTGATCTCCAAACTTTTCTTATTATATATGCTTGTATTTACCAGTAGTATTTTGAACACACATCCCCCCAAAATGTGTGCATTTCTTTATATTTTTGTTGTTATGAAACATATGTAACATAAACTTTACCCTTTTCACTATCTTCAGGCGTACAACTGGGTGCCAGTAAGTACATTCACAATACGGTGCAGCCACTTCCAGAACTTTTTCATCCACCCAAAGAGAAATTAAGCAGTAACCTCCTTTCTCCATCCCACCCAGCCTCTGGGAACTTCCATGATGCCTTCTGCCTCTGTGTTTGTCTGCTCTAGGTGCCCCATCAATGTGGAGGCATACAATATTTGTCTTTTGGTGTCTTGTTTATTACATTCAGTGTGTTTTCCAGGTTCGTCTCTGGTGTAGCCTGTATCAGAATTTCATTCCTTTTTTAAGGCAGAATAAGTCCGTCATTTGTTGATGGACATTTGACTGTCTCCGGCCTCGGTCTAACTGTGAGTGATGCTACCATCAATATTGGTGCACGGATATCTGCGTTTTCAGTTCTTTGGGGGATATGTTGAGAAGGTAAGGGCTAGGTCCTATGGTAAGTCCACACGTAACCTTGTGAGGAAGCGCCAGGCTGTTTTCCACAGCTCTGGTGCCATGTTACATTCCCACCAGCATCACCAACCCACCCCGCGCCCTTGGTTTGCAGTTTCTCTTCATCCTCAGCCACACTCACTTTGTGGTCTTTTGATAAGAGCCAACTTAATAGGTGTGATCATTTATTTTTAACACGTGTATCCACTGTGCTGTGAGTTATTGTTAATTATGCAATGTGAAAATAGAAAATCTGAACTTCAAACTTGAAAAAGATAAATGTAATCTATATTTTTTAGTAAATGTAAATTGTATTTATTAATCCTCCGAATGTTGTTTACGCTTAAAATTTAACATCAATATTAATGATTTTAGTGAACACACATGATTAAATGGAATTTGTTATGTTTTTAAACTGCAGCTGAACGTTTTATGATGTTGCTATCATCTGAAAAAAAGCTCCTTATGCAGATATTTTGATCCACAGGGCGAACCTATATAATTGCTTATAAATCTGGGAGTTTAATTTTCAATGTTTTTCTGTTAAAATACCACTAGTAAATATTCATCTTTCTGATATCAGTCTGTTTCTTTGTAAATGAACCAGAAACTATTGCATTTTCTTACTATTACCAAATTGTCTCAAAACTCACTCACACTCTCCATCTGAAGGGTATTTTTAAACAGAAAATTTAGATTCGAATTTTTTAAGTTTGAGGGAGGAAAATTTGTACATGACACATTTACATTGTTTTTGACAATAAAATCACATAATAGCAGGAACATTTCCAAACATCCAATTTAAAAATGCTTTGTTCATAGCAGGAGTTTCTTTTGAAAAGCAATTACTTTCTTTTTCATTGTTAAAACATCGCTTTAAACTTGGAGGATAGAATAAGTGTGTTTATGTTTTCAAGAAATGTCTGTTGGGTGGCATACTACTAACAACCCCTTGTCTGCACAGAAAAGGACAGCAAATTCAGAACACTTGTCTTTGTGTTGAAAAAAATGTAAAATACATCTTGAAGTTAAACAACGCTTCAGTACTTTGCCATGAAAAATGTAGTGTAATTGTTAAGGTACAAAAGGATTTCCAGGGCTCCTGGATGGCTCAGTTGGTTAAGCAACTACCTTCATCTCAGGTCATATCCTGGAGTCCCAGGATCCAGTCCTGCATCGGGCTCCCACCTCCATAAGGAGTCTGCTTCTCCCTCTGACCTTCTCCTCTCTCACGCTCTCTTTCACTTCTCTCTTTCAAATAAAGAAGTAAAATCTTTTAAAAAAGCAAAAGCAAACAAACAAAACAAAACAAAAGAATTTCCGCAGTCTCTTCCCATCTCATTATAAAATCCTCCATTTTATTTTGTTTCTGTAAAACTAAGCATCCCAGTATTCTCTGTATCACGGGAAAGGCAGTACTTTGGGACAAGATTGTAGGAAATGAAAGAGAGTGGGGGCAACATCAAGCCCACTGCTTGGTGGGATTCCTGAAAAAATTAAGTGCAAAAAATAAATGACCACAGAATATCTCCCTGTGATCACAGAAAATGATCACAGAATCTCAATTTTCAATGTGACCTCGCAATCTGACTTTGCAGCTCCTTCCATCAAGAGATAGAGACTACAGTGGACCCTAGAACAACATTGAAGGTTAGGGGTGGCCAGCCCTGCACAGCCAAAAATCCACCTACAACTTTGGACTTGCCCAGAACTGCTGTTGACTGGAAGCCTTTCTAATAACATAAATAGTTAACACAGGTTGGGGGAGAGTCTGGGTGGCTCAGTTGGTTAAACAATCAACTGTTGATTTCAGCTCAGGTCATGAGCTCAGGGTCCTGAGATCGAGCCCCTCTCCACCTGACCCCCGGCATCGGGCTTCATGCTCCTAGGGAATCTGCCTAAGGATTCTCTCTCCCTCTCCTTTGCCCCTCCCCTCACCTGCATGCTCACTCTTTCTCTCTTTCTCAAAAGAAATAAACCTTTAAAAAAACATATTTTTATGTTCTATGTATTATATAATGTATTCTTACAACAAAGTAAACTAGAAAATAGATGTTATTTTTAAAAATCTAAGAAAAAAATAAAAATAAATTAAAAAATCATAAGGAGGAGAAAAATACATTGATGATACTGTGTTGTATTTGTCAAAAACAAAACAAAACAAAAAGCCCTGCACAGTTTAAAACCATGTTGTTCAAGGATCAACTGTATTTCCCCACCCCTTGAATCTGGGCAGCCCTGTAACTTGTTTTGGCCAACAGACCATGGCAGGAGCACCAGCATGCAAGTTTTTGGTCTAGACCCCTAGACATGGAATGCTGCTGCTTTTGCCCCTGGAACTCTGCCAGCTTCTCAGAAACACCAATCTCTCTGCCCCTTCCCTAGAGATTCTGCTTCAGTGGGTCTAGGGATGCACACTCTTATCAAGCATCAGAAGCAACTCTGATCGAGAAGGCTTCAGAAAAACTTGGGAGTGTAGATTAAGGAATAGCCTCAACTCTAAGCATCCTATAAGAATCAGAAAGTGCATATCAACTAGCGTTCTCTCATAGCCCCAAATGCGTGCCATCTTTGCAAAATTCCTGAGTTCGAATCTAGAACTGACTTTGCATTTTACTAGCTCCCTGATCTTGAATAATTTCCCTAACCTCTCTAAGCTTTAGTTTTCCTACTTACAAAATGGGAGTTTTATTTAGCTCTTCAGTTTGTTTCAAGAATGCAACGAGGGGCACCTGGGTGGCTTAGTGGGTTAAAGCCTCTGCCTTCGGCTCGGGTCATGGTCTCAGGGTCCTGAAATCGAGCCCCGCATCGGGCTCTCTGCTCAGCGGGGAGCCTGCTTCCTCCTCTCTCTCTGCCTCCCTCTCTGAATACTTGTAATCTCTGTCTATCAAATAAATAAGTAAAATCTTTAAGAAAAAAAAAAAAGAATGCAATGAGATAAGCACTCAACACACAACCTGGTGCACCGTAGATGTTCAACTATTTATTATTCTTATCTCAGTCTTATATTGTTATCTTTAAATACCTACACCTCTCAAAGGGTTTCTGGACACCTCCTAACCCCTCAACAGAAACCATGTTTCACATAAAGCTAGGCTCTGGAATCAATCACATTCCGGTTCCTGTTCAAAGCCCACACCTATTGGCATGTGACCTTAAGACTTAACCCAAATGTCAGTTTTTGCATCTGTGAAACAGGGACAATGGTGTTAACTCATATCACCGGGCTGTGAAGATTAGAAGAATTAATGTACACATTGTACAATGCCCATTGTACAATGGGCACATTGTAACCCACAGCAAATGCTGCCTGTTAGTGTTATTTCCTCAGGGCTCATCCTCATACACCCGGAAATTCCAATCAAGAAAAGATACCTGCTGGGGCACTTGGGTGGTTCAGTTAGTTCACTGTTTGCCATCAGCTCAGGTCATGATCCTGGGATCCTGGGATCCTGGGATCAAATCCCACACTGGGCTCCCTGCTCTGCGGGGAGTATGCTTCTCCCTCTGCCCATCAACCCCTATCGTGGTCTCTTTTTCTCTCTCTCAAATAAATAAATAAATAAAATCTTTTAAAAAGGAAGGAAGGGAGGGAGGGAGGGAAGGAGCGGGGAGGAAAGAAGGATGGAAAGAAAGGACACCTGCAGTTCTAGAAACTCAACGGTAAGGCTGCAGGTGTTCATAGAATCTGGTGGGAGTGTTAGTAGACCAATTAGAGGCAGGACTCCCAGGGAAGAGGAAAAAGAGGAACCCCCTCCCCCCAGAGGTTTTCCTGAGGCACCAACTCTAAAAGCAGACACATCTAGTATTCGGAGCCTCAGCAAAAGGAACAGACTTGGTCTTACTGGACTTTGATTGTTCAAAGCTCACCTGTGAGAACAATGAAGGTAAAGCATGCGTGGCCACCAAAAACAGGTCACATCTGCAAGGCCCATGGAGTCGTTTGGGTCGATGGTAAAGGCATCCTCCCTTCTCCATTACTGCTCTCTACACCTAAGCCGGGACCCCCAAGCCCGCTGTGGGAAAAAGCACAGCCCTTTACCAGGTCCTTCTGTCCCTAGCTCTTCGGTTCCTCCTCTCCACTCAGCACCTCATGGCCAGAGTTATTTACCAAACCCTGTTTGCCTCCTTTTACACTCGTGGGTAAAAACCTACAGTGGCTGCTCCTATTGGGTCCGATGTAAATGTTTCCTTCTTACAAAGTGGTAGGCTTCGCCCCCCCGCATGTATGAAATGCCTCTCATTTCCAACATCAAAGGGGCACCTGGGTGGCTCAGTAGGTTAAGAGTCTGCCTTCAGCTCAGGTTATGATCCCAGGGTTCTGGGATCAAGCCCTGCATCAGGCTCCATGCTCCACGGGAAGCCTGCTTCTCCCTCTCCCACTCCTCCTGTTTGTGTTCCCTCTCTTGCTATGTGTCTCTCTCTGTCAAATAAATAAATAAAATCTTTTAAAAAATTTTAAAACTTCAGCAATTCCCCAACTGCCAGAGGCAGACGAAGGTGATACTTTCCTAAACATTCAGATAGCCCAAGTTAGACAGTTTGGAGTCCAGCAAAATGCGCCCATACCTTGATACCTTATGTCTAATCTCATTGCATTCTAGCCAGAGTTAAACAAGATCTTTAGGGTGTTTTAATATGCATTAATAATAAATCCCATGTAGCCGATCATCTTCCAGTATTTTGGGTTGTTTTTTTTTACTAGTGTGTAACCAGCGAATTTTTAATGACAAGATTTTCTCTAACACTTTTTTCTTTTTTTTTTTAAATATTTTATTTATTTATTTGACAGACAGAGATCACAAGTAGGCAAGCAGCAGGCACAGAGAGAGGAGGAAGCAGGCTCCCTGCTGAGCAGAGAGCCCGATCTCGAGCAGGGCTCGATCCCAGGACCCTGGGATCATGACCTGAGCCGAAGGCAGAGGGTTTAACCCACTGAGCCACCCAGGCACCCCTTCTCTAACACTTTTAAAGCGATTTCATTTTTTAAGTAAGTTCCCCAAACCGGAAACCTTGGTTATCATCAAAAGTCTCTTGCTTGGGGAGAGATTCTCCATAATCATATCCCGGGTCTTACTTCAGGATTGGCAGGTGGGAATCTTCCACAAGTGACTCCTGGCAGCCAAAGAGACAGTGAGCTGTCTCTTGTGGTAAAGAGATGCCCAGACTCCATGAAGTGTGACAAAGTTGCCCTGCATTTTCCCAGAACCTGAGGAAAACTCAACACAATAGCAACGACAAGAAACCCAAAAGGAAAATGAGAGCTACCTGCTTCTGGTGTGAGCATTTTTCTGAGACTTTAAGTATTCCTTCTTCTCTTATTTTATAACATTTCCATTGTAGTAGAACTGCCATGGAGAAAGAGAACTAGAAATACTGAGAGAATGGGAGAATGACCTGGGTCTGAGGAGAAAAATGCCTATGTTGTGTCCCTGACACCTCAGCTGAAGGGGCAATGGAAACACGACACTGTGTGTGGCCACATGGCCTGTTTCCCTAGCGTCGGAGGGTCCTCTATGGCAGGATCAACTTTGGGGGCGTCTGGAGATATCTACAGATACCTCATAATGCCCTTTAACATTTCCTTTTTAATCTCATTTAATTGATTACAAAGCTTTCAACTAAGACAGACGAGGCCACCTGGAGCGTCTTGCACCAAGAAAACTGCAAACACCTGAAGAGGCAATGTAGGAGCCAAAAGGGAAAAAAAAAAAAAAAAAAAAAGGCTTAAAAAACCATTCTTATTGTTAGTGGTGGTCTTGTTCTGTTCCTTAAAAAGATTACATGGGCCTTAGTATTTCAGGAATCCCTGAGAATTATTTATGGGAAAGCAAATATGTTTGAACCTTTTAGCAAAGGAGAGAAACATATTAAAGCCCTGGTTCAGGAGAGGATTGTCCTTGCTCCACCTCCACCTGTAGTGGAAAATGTGGCAGTTACTTTCAACTTAAATATTTCTCAAAAATGTCCAAAGGATCAGGGCTTTATTCAGTGATGCTAAACAATAACTTCTCCATAAACCACACTTCCGGAGCTTATAATCAATTCCAAAGCTTATTAAAGTCTTTCACTGGAATGCATATCCAAATCAAAACATTTAACCTTTTCAATTCAAAAGAATTTTCCACCTCAACTTTTATGGCACCAGATATCAGACCGGAGGGTACATAAGAAGGACACAAAGCACATATTTAAAATGCATATCCTGGCTTCAACCCAGAGATACCAACCCAGGTGACTTTAATACAGATGGGTCAAGGCTACAGTCTGAAAAACATTTCTTTAGACTTTAGACAACTGAGCAGAAATTGCTAAATGCCATTCATCCCCTCTTGTTATAGAGCTTCTCGAGGAAACATTCCTGTCTGCCTACTGGTCAGAAAGAAAGGAAATTTTGTGGTTAGCTGTGTCCTCTCTCTCTCTCATGAGGAAAGCAAAGCCCCCAGCCCAAAAGAACTCCTCTTCCGTCTTCTTGGCCCAAATTGGTCCTCATGGCTGATGAATGCTGCAGGGGAGGCTGGGAGACCTGACCACAAGACCGTCATGATCAGTCCAAGTGCTTCATGACCCGTCCCCTGGGGCTTGGCGCATTGCCACCCTTAACACAATCAGGACCCCATCTGTAAAGTAGTTGGAATAAAGGCCGGACAACTCCTAGTTCCACCTCGAAAGCGAAGGAAGCAAACATATGTTGAATACCTATTATATGGAAAGTTCCGGAACAAGTACTTAAACATTTTTTGAAATTTCATTTAACATCATACCCCAAACTCCCCTATAAACAGAGCTCCTTACTTTCACCATATCACCTCTGCCATCTTTCAGAGTTATCACAGTGTTAAGTCCTTATTATAAACCCCTTTTCCAAAAGATTGCCTTTTGAAAGTTTCCATTTAATGTAATTTTAATCACTCAAAACTGAATTTACAAGTTCATCTCTAAGCTATATTATCTTTTCTTTATTGAGGTTCTTCATTCTCTTTTATTTCTGGCGGTAACAGAAAACTTTTTTATGAAAACCTTGAGCACAGTACTTTTAATCCATTAGAGATATAAGAGGAACCAAATCCTTTCCCTATTGTTCTGAAGATTTAAAAATATAAGGAACTTAAGACTCCCAGCACAGCTATTATTCAGTATATGGTGATTGCCTTGAGAGAATGCAGCATTAAAATTTTTCTTTTGTTCTCATTTTTTTTAAGATTTTATTTATTTATTTGTCAGAGAGAGAGAGGGAGCGAGCGAGCGAGCACAGGCAGACAGAGTGGCAGGCAGAGGCAGAGGGAGAAGCAGGACCTCTGCTGAGCAAGGAGCCCGATGTGGGACTCGATCCCAGGACGCTGGGATCATGACCCGAGCCGAAGGCAGCCGCCCAACTAACTGAGCCACCCAGGCGTCCCTGTTCTCATTTTTTAAAAGGAAACTAAATGCAAAGAAAAATGTTAATACAACGTGCAGGCTACGAATTAAAACATCGAAGTCAGGAAACGCAAAAGTGAATGATCTCATAGGATACTCAGCTCAGGTACACTGACCCCACACATGGTGATCGGTCAGCATGACACACTTGGTGTTTCTGCCGATAAATCTGACACTCTGGCCCCCAACCTTTGTGAATCTGTACTTGCCTGGATAGTCACCGTAAGTGCAGAAGCAAACAAACTATTGGAATTATTGCTTTTCTAATTCGTATTTATTTTTATTCTCTGCATTTTATCTACTTTATATTTGTATTCTCAAATTTTTAGTTGCTATGACCAGAAGAAATGTTGCTGAGTCGACATGACACTAAAAAATCAGGTCTGTTCAGTGAACGGTTCAGTCCACCCAGCCCTGAATTGCGTCTGACTAAATGTCTGACAGTTGAATTATTTGGACAAGGGTTGTCGTAAACAACCCATCTCACTCCCATAATAGGAGGCAACTGAGCATACATCACCCTGATTTCTTTGACTTTGTGGGGTTAAATCTATTGAAGGGTCTGGGTCTTGGGTCTTCTTCCCTGAGCCACGTCCCCCTACTGTCCCACTCCCCTCCAAGTCAGAGAAGGGAAGGGAGTGGAAGGCTGAGAGGTACAGATGAAGGATGGTGTGGACTGCTCATTCCCAGAGCCTCTCCCCTCCTCTAGTAGCTCTGCTGTCAGAACCCCATGACGGAGAAGTAATGGTCAGTCTAGAGCAGGGATTGGCAAATCTTCCTGTAAAGGGCCAGCAAATATTTTCAGCTTTTCAAGCTAAAAGTCCCAGACTCAACTTCTCAGCTCTGCTTTGGAGCACAGACGTAGCCACAGACAATATTGCAACAAATGCCCAGAGCCGTGTTCCGACACAACTGGGTTTACAAAGACAGGAGGCGAGTCAGGTCATCCTTGGCCAGCCCCTGATCCGGGGAACTCAGCTTATCTTTTTTGTATTTTATCGAGAACATTGTCCATTTTGTAGCTCAGGAACTCAACACTGTTTTCTTTTTTTGATATACACTGTCACCTAATTCTATTCTCTACCTTGTCACCACTATTCTAGCTGATTCTATAATTTATCCTTCTAATCGTAAAGCTTCTAGTCCCTACTCCAAATTCCTTTATTTCTCTTTACCTTCAATCACAACCCCAATTTCCCCAGCCATGTTCCACGGGGGAGTACAACTGAGTCAGCCTATATGAGCTGTAATACCCATATTAATTAGTGATTGCTGTATAACAAAGCGCCCCAAAGCTCTGTGGCTTAAAACAACCACTTACTATCTTTCATAAATCTTTGGGTCCGCTGATGAGTTAAGTCTCCCCTCACTTTAATTTTCTTGCTTATTTTTGGTATTTATTATTCCAAATGAACTAATAAAATTATTTCATCTAAAACGCAAAAATTCATTGAGGTTTTAATTGCCTCGAACACTTATTCATCTTAGGGAGACTGACCTCTATGGTATTCAGCCTTCTCACCTAGTGCCATAGCAAACTGCTTCAGTTTTTTTTAGATCTTGCTTTATATCTTTTCATAACATTTTACAGTTTTATTCAAATAGACCCAGTTCTTTTCTTTTTTTAAGATTCTATTTATTTTTATTTGACAGACAGAGATCACAAGTAGGCAGAGAAGCAGGCAGAGAGAGGAGGAAGCAGGCTCCCTGCTGAGCAGAAAGCCTGATGTGGGACTCGATCCCAGGACACTGAGATCATGACCTGAGCCAAAGGCAGAGGCTTAACCCACTGAGCCACCCAGGAGCCCCTGTTCTTTTCTTCTTAATCTGTTGCTAAGTATTTTACAACTGGTGTGGCTATCATCACCGGGACATTTGGGCTCAGGAACACGGGAACTTGAGGAACTGGGAACCCAGCCGCCATAAAGGGAGGGCAGGGAGAGGCGGAACAAAGAGGCAGGCTGCTTCAGAGGGGCGGTGGCAAGTGTAGGGAGCCCGGGGAACTGACTTCAGAGGCTTGACTTCGCAGCCTGGAGGCCAGTAGCTCTCGCTTCAGCCCACGGAAATCTTAAAAGATCATACAGAGGCGTAAACAGGATTCACTCATATACACTGTCCAGATAGTCCCCCAAACACCTGCTCTCTCAAGTCCATATTCTTGAAACCCGCTCCCACTCTGGGGAGGGCGAGCCACAAAAGGTACCTTTCAAAGCAGAGGGGAGGGCTGAGGAGCCTCCAGGTGCCCGGGGTCAGTTCCTGGGTGAGGAAGTCACAGTCTTCCTACCACCTGCTCCAACAGTTCCATTTGTACTCAATTACTATTAACACAGAGATTTTTGTTTTGGCCCATTTATCCTAAACCCAACCTCTTTATTAAAGTTATTTTCTCGGGACGCCTGGGTGGCTCAGTTGGTTAAGCGGCTGCCTTCAGCTCAGGTCATGATCCCAGCATCCTGGGATCGAGTCCCACATCGGGCTCCTTGCCCGGCAGGGAGCCTGCTTCTCCCTCTGCCTGCCACTCTGTCTGCCTGTGCTCGCTCTCTCTCTCTGACAAATAAATAAATTAAAAAAAAATAATAAGAATAAAAAAATAAAGTTATTTTCTCATCTCACTTCTAGCAAAATGATGTTATACTCTATTTTTATTTCAATTCTCATTTTTTAAACTGTAAGGACCTATTTAGCCAGAGCGACTCCGTCTTGGTTAAAGCCATTTTGTTGTTTGTGCAGTAAAACTTAAACTGACCCTGCCCCCCCTCCCCCCCCCCCCGAGAAACTTACTTAGAAGCAAATTTTACTGGAAACCAGTAAAATATAGTCGGCTAGCTCCTAATGACAGCCCAGAATACAAGGCCAGGTCGGCCAGTTCCTGATAACAGAGCCCAGAATACAAGGACGAGTCAGGCCAGGTGGAGACATCCAATCAGTAAGGAACATACAAACTTGTTCCCTAGCCACCAAAGCATGTAAACCCCGCCGTCTGGGCGCCCACCTTGAGCACCAATTCTGACCAGAGTCATAGGTTGGGTCAAACAGCTACTATAGGGAAAATTGTAATTCCATTGGCCACCTGCGTGTGACCTAACATGACCACCATCTCATTGGCCACCTATGTGTGGCCAAACTTTTGCTCTATAAAAGGTGGTCTGTAAGATGGGGAGGGGTCGCCCTCTTCGGAGGCAGCCCTGGTCGGTCAGTCTGACTTCTAACACTTACCATAAAATAAAGCTTTAAATAACTTTCACTTTGTCTCAGTCTCGTTTCGTTTAATAACAGACCTAACAAAACTTTGGTTTTTCCCTTCTCCTTTCTTAATATTCTTCGCTACACCACTTATCGTTACAAGCCCTAAACAAAATAATACATGTAAAGCACTTAGCACAGTGTCTGGCAAATAAAATAGTAAGCACTCAGGAAACATTTGCTGTTAAGATCTTGATGATTATTAAGATAAATTTAAATTTTTTTTAATTTTTTTTTAATTTATTTACTTGCCAGAAAGAGAGGGAGAGAGAACAAGCGAGCACAGATAGGCAGAGTGGCAGGCAGAGGCAGAGGGAGAAGCAGGCTCCCTGCCGAGCAAGGAGCCCGATGCGGGACTCCATTCCAGGACGCTGGGATCATGACCTGAGCCGAAGGCAGCCGCTTAACCAACTGAGCCACCCAGGCGTCCCAAGATAAATTTAAATTTTATGCTATATTCTTTATTCATCATCTTACTCTTAGCTATGAGATCCGTTTTGTGAAGATTTTATTTATTTATTTGAGAGAGAGAGAGCACAGAGGGGAGAGTGAGAGGGAGAAGCAGACTTCCCACCGAGAAGAGCAGAGTCCGGATTGGGGGCTTGATCCCAGGACCCTGACTGAGATCATGACCTAAGCCAAAGGCAGCTGGATAACTAACTGAGCCACCCAAGCGCCCCTTGAGATCTTTTGACTATATGAACTGGAAAAGAATGCCTATGGTCAAAACTCTGGGAAACAGTATACAATTTTGTACTTCATATTCCTAATCCGTTATATCCCTAGAAGATGCAAATAATTAGCTAATACATGACGCACCATTTGTATGGCAATTCTAAAAGTCAAATATATTTAAGATTTTGTGTTTGATCAGAGGTGTGAAACAAGCTGAACTCAGCTTTTATATGAAAAGTGTAACACTCGTAAAATGCAGCTTTAATATAACTAATGAGCACATTAATTAAAGCAGACCTTCCTCATTAAACTTAATGTTGAGAATAAACTCCTTTCTAATCTCGACTTCCACTCATTACATTTTTTTTCAAGATTTTATTTATTTATTTGACAGAGAGAGACAGAGCACAAGCAGGGAGAGCAGCAGGCAGAGGGAGAGGGAGAAGCAGGCTCCTGACTGAGCAGAGAGCCCGATGCAGGGCTGGGTTCCAGGACCCTGGGATCACGACCTGAGCTGAAGGCCCAGCTTACCCGACTGAGCCACCAGGCATCTCTCACTCATAAAGACATTTTTTGATGGTTTCCCAAAGTGCTATTTTTTCAGTGATTTTTCTTTTGCATTGGAATTAGTCGATGCTTGTTTTAGACAAATGTATTTTTCTTTTTTCTCTTTGCAAAAATGTACTTGCTTTCTTAGTCTAGGAAACACAGGAGAAATTGGACACAAGGAGAAAGGGAAAAATGTGTGGCTGAACCAGAAACACTGTTCTGACTGGCTTAGATTTGTCTGTGACATTAATGTGTATCACTTTGTTCAGTAGGCTAGAGAATGGTATTATGAAGCAAAGATTACAAGGTCTCCTCTCAGATACTGGTATCCGTGTTTCTTGGCCAAAAGACTACATCTTTACATATAATAATAATAATAATAATAGAGCAGTGCTTTTCACACATTGCCTCATATAATTCCTGACTATAACCTTCACTCCATAGGTAAGAAAATTGAGGCCTATGAAGCTGCAGGTCACAAAACCAACAAGGAATTGGTCAAACTTTATTCCCAAGACTGAATTCTTATTCACAAAGCTGTACTCTCCCTTAAGCTTGTTCTTTGGCTTCATCAAAAACATCTAGATATCTAAGCTTTTAACTTTTTCTCTCTCAAAGTTCTTTAACGGGTGCATTTGAGTAGCCCATTGGAATTAGCTCACAACATATCAACAGTTAAATCCCTCCATCTGTGTTGATGTAGTACATAAATATCACACAAAATAGCACTAGTCAACTCCGCGGCTGAAAGTCTTTTAGGACAAGTTTTGGGAACCCAGGCCATGAAACCAGGTGTCAGACATAACTTTTTTTTTTTTTTTAATTACTCGAACTCAGTTGGTTTTCCTTGGGGGAGCTGATTGGGCAGCAATCTGGAGTGGTTGTGCTCTTGGAGAACACTTTTCAAAGAGGATAAGCCAGAGTTGTTGTGGGAAATGCAGAGAGGGAGCCCATGTTCTAGCTCCTTTCGGGGAGATGTCTTCCTTTTCTTGACAAAGGCAGATCATTTTAGATGCTTCAGTGTTGGTGCAGGTCTAGGAGTTGAAGATCCCTGATGAAATTTTTCATGTTTCCTATTTCGCTTCCTCAAATCTAGGCCCTAAGTTCCCTGGGAATCCGGGGAAGCAGGAAGTCAGGACAAGGAGGGGGCTTGGATCTTCACACACCCTGCTTAATCAGCCCTCAGGTATGTATCTTTAGGGAGGCTTTTACTTCAGTCCAGAGAAGGCTGACTGAGAGCTAAGTGGGCAGGATGTTCTTTGTGCAATTTAAATATAATTATATTCAAGACAAGAATATGTGGAGCAGGGAATGGAATCCAGCCGAAACATAACCAAAGCGGTTTGTATATTTCTAAGAAATATACCACACACATAAAAAGAGGCCCAGTGGCCAAATACTTCCTTACTTTGTGAGCCAACTCACCCCTGGATACATCTGTGCTAATAAAAATAGACCATATGTGGGGAGCATGACTTCCGAATTTTTCTTGATAAAGTATCTGAATGCTGGCTTCCAAGAGATAGACATAATTGCTCTCCTCTTGGATGAAAATGAAACTCAAATATGTGGTCTTGATTACTAGAGTAGAACAGAGAATTGATAGATTTAAAACATTATATTTTGCCAAGATGATTGCACTTTCTTTCTTTTCCTCCTTTCTTTAAAAAAAGAATCTTTTTCCATTCCCTTTTCCAGCTGATGGATAGATAAAAATGGCACTGAGACTTCCAAGACCATTTGGCAAGAGAAGTTTGGTAAAAGGGTTGAATGTTTTAAAAATTGGTTTGTACTCTTTTTTATGAAACAGGAAGAGGAAAAATTAAATGTCTGTGTGTATCAGAGTTGTAGATTAAAGACACTCATATCAACCTGTGGACTAGCATCACTGGGTGCTTTTATTTTCTTCCCATCTCTCTGGAACACACAAGTGTGTAGCCAATTCCAACGGCCCAGGGGCCTAGAATCACATTTTCATCATGTCCCTCTTTGGTGCGCTGGAGGCCAGGGGGCACAGTGGGGATAAGATTCAGAAAGGACAATTACATGATAGAACAAAGTTCCTCTTTAGACCACATTTCACCCTAATGCTGTTAACTTTTCATGTTTTCATCTTGATTTTACAAGTACATTTTTGTAGTTTTGAAAGGATAAGTTTCCGAAGTGCCAAGTATTTCTTAAAAAATGTTTTCTTCTGTATTTTAACTCTTAAAATATGCTGCTGAAATTTTAACTATCAAGATTTTTACATGAAATACACATTTTCCTCACATGCTTATATTATAATCAGGGTTTTTGGTGGCAAACAATAGAAACTCCAGATAATTTGGGTAGCAAAGGAATTTATAGGAAGGCTGTTGGGTATCTTATAGAATTGATGGAAAATGCATAAGAATGAGGCTTAGGAAATGATCAGGAATGAAAGGAGGCTGGTATGGAGGACTCATCCAAGGTCACACCACTAGAATATTGTAGATGGGATTCTACTTCTGCACAGGAGACCCCCATCCCCAGGGATTCCCCTTCCACTTGACACTAGCAGCCCCCAGAATCTCAGCTCTACCACTGCCACCATGAAACTGTGACTCGTATGGTGTTTATTATCTTTATTATCTAGGGTTTACTCCCTATACATTCAACACTTTAGGTAGAGTTTCTAAATTAGCAAAGGTGCTATGTTATACCTTAGCTGTTTATGGTTGGAGAGGGAATATCTATGGGGCCCTTCAACCTTTGTAGACTTATATAAAGGAGTTCTCCCTAAATAAAGAGACCTAGATAATGTGGCACCAAAAACCCATCAACTGTCACCTCTAATTGTTCTCATAAACATATCTATCCATATACTATACATCACCCACTAGTGAATATTTTTATTCAGTATCCACTAGTGAATAAACCTAGCCACTAGAAAGTATCTACTCATAGTCTTCATTCTATTTATCAACTTTCTCACTAACTGAATCCTTCTGTAACCCATTTTTACTTTTTTTTTTTTTGCATTTTTCCTTCTATTTCTCTGCCGAGTGGCATTTTACTCTCATTCACCTTAATATACTATCTCCATGTATACTCTGCCATCTTTTTAATTTTTTTTTTTAGATTTTATTTATTTATTTGACAGCGAGAGAGACAGCACAAGTAGGGGAAGCAGCAGGCACAGGGAAAGGGAGAAACAAGCTCCCTGCTGAGCAGGGAGTCCTACCCGGGGCTCAATCCCAGGACCCTAGGATCAGGACCTGAGCCGAAGGTAGCTGCCTAATGACTGAGCCACCCAGGAGCCCCTACCATCTCATTTTAATGCTAAATTTTTAAGACCAGATCATGATTATTTCATAGAAAGTATGATTACAAATCAAAAATGCTGGCATCCCCAGGATGCCTAAGTGCCTAGGTGGCAAATCAGTTAAATGTCCAACTCTTGATCTCAGCCCAGGTCTTGATCTGAGGATCATGAGTTCAAGCTCTGCATTGGACTCAAAACTACTTAAGAAAAAAAAATGCTGGCATCCCAACCAAAATTGTATATCCAGCTTCTAACTAAACATCTCCATTTGAATAGTTGACTTGAGGATATTCTACAAAAGCAAACATGATACACTGCCCCCTCCCCAAATGGACCAACTGTCATCCCCCTAACTCCCTCTATCGGGTCTCTATTACTGGTACCACCACCTCAGGTGTTTAAGAATATGAGAGATATCTGGGGAAACTGGTGAAGTTTTTGGATAGACTGACAATGCGCTATTCTCCCACTTAAAAATTCAATATGAAACACAGTGCAGGAACTAATTATTAGACTCCAGAAATGAAAGATGCCTGTAATTTCCCTCTTCCATCAGAAATGTCTCTCAAGAAGGAAAGGTTTCATGTAAACAAAAAATATCACATAAATAAGAAGCCAAAAAGTTTAATGTTATTGAATAACGAAAGTTCATTCGGGGCTTACACAGATCATAAGAATAGATTATAACAGCTAACTGAGAGATCAATAGCTTATTAGGAGGAAAGGAGAAAGCAGTTTATATTTTCAATGTAGAAAAAGAAAATCTAATTGCTACAGATGTTTTGTAAAATTCCCAAAACAAAGTCTAGCCAAGTTATTGTTTAGTGGATTTTTTCTTTTTTCAAGGGATGAAAAATGAGATTCAATGTGTATACTATTGGTTACAACTAATATAACAGCTTGAAAAAAATCATAAGACAGAAGCATAAATATAATATAAAAAGACAAGATTTTAAAATTGTACTGTAGGAATATTAACTATAATAAGTGGAAAAGATACATTAAAACCAGCAGTGTGTTACACTAGTTCAAAACAAAACTCATAAGGCAGACCAAAACTGACGCTAGTTAAGGAAAGTGGTCTGTTTGCAGGAAGTGTATCCAGACAGACACCACCACAAAGAAATGCCAACAGTAATTATGTGGTCCCCTCTTGTTACTCAGTGAAGTGTCAAAGGTGGAGTGACTAGGTCAACAGCTTAAGCTTTCTCCAACGATTTGTAGTATTCCATCAGCACAGTCCAGGCTTTGGGAGCCATGAAACCTTCTGGAGGCTTCTGGCCTTCTCGAGCAAATCTGCGCATTCGTGTGCCTGAAATAAATTCATAGTCTTCGTGGCTGAAAGAAAAAAAAGAAAGAAAAGAAAATGATTTCCCATTTTTAGAATCTTAGTGACAGTGAAGCTTTAAAAAGCTTTTGTTCTTCTGTTCATGGTAGGTAAGTTTAATGGGAAAAACGTCTGGATAAAACATAGTACTTGTGAAATGAATGACTGATCTGATTGGATTTCAGATTTGCCATTGAATAAAAAAACACCATGCTATCAAACATTACCCATTTTTGGAACTAGGAAACAAATTTTAATTGAAATTTTTACTAAGATCATTGTATATTCATGTGCAATCGTAAGAAATAATACAGTGAGAGCTCATGTACCCTTTACTCAGTTTCCCCAATGGCAGCATCTTGCAAACCTATAGCCTAGTATCACAATCAGGTTATCAGTATGGACGGAACCTACCAACCTGGTTCAGATTTCCCTAGTTCTACCCGTGCTCTGTGTATTTAGTTCTATACAATTTTATCACCTATGTAGGTTCATGTATCCATCATAGTCAAGATGCATTAACAGTTCCAAAACCATGACCATCCCTTGGCTTGCCCCTTTACAGCCAAACCCACCTGTCTCCCTTATTTTCTCCTCCCCAGCCCAGGCCAACTACTTTCTTTGTATTAAAGAATTAAAGTAATTAAGTATTAAATATAGTATATATTAAATCCAAGTATTTAAAGTATTAAATCCAATTTAACTACCACAGATTGAAAACTTTTTAGGAAGTCTGAATCTGAAAGGTCAAATGCATAACAGGGCATTAAGAGAAAAACTGTCACTGTTTTACAGCAAAAGCAAGTTAAGTAGCAGTAACTGATGCTATCCCACTGATAAGATACCATAAAAATGATGTTTGTTTTTTCATCTTCTTATATTCAAAAACACACAAAGGCCCTTAAAACCCTAAGTACTGAGCACCTATGGCTACGGTCTACTACGTAGTCTACTAGGAATTTCACCCTCTTCCCTCAAACAAGGAGAACCAACCTACGTAGCACACCAGGATCCATCAAGAGCTCTAGATCACTTAGGGCACCAGATCACAGGCTGTGTTTACTCCCAGTTAGGGGCTGTATGCTCCCTCGCCACTTCGTTATTTGTGGCGTTAACCTGGGGATCATAGATCATAAACTGCCACATGCTTCTAGGGACGCCAAGTATGTGTTTTTAACTAATAATCATGCTGCCAGGAATCGACACTAAAGAAATAACCACATGCACACAAATGTTATGCATAAAGGTAGCTAGCTGAACGTTGTTTTGGGATGGTAAAATACTGTAAATGACCTGAAGGCTGAAGGTTCTAAATAAATTATGGTACAGCACTGAGTAAAATAATCAGGACACAAAGCCGTATGTGTAATACAAATGCGATTTTGTTAAAATACAGAGTGTGTGGAAAGAAGACTATAAAGAAATATACCCAAATATTAATAGTGGTTATTTCTATATAGTATTATCACAAATGCTTTTAATTTTGCTCATGTTTTCTGTGCCTTTCTACATGATTTTTTTATCAATTATCAATATTAAAATCAAATAAAATACCAAATATCAATCATTTTTATAAGTAAAAGTTTATTTTAAAAAATATCTACCCAAAGTGAGTTTAAATAATTTTCAGAAATTTAACCTTAACTTGACACTTCAATTATTTGGCATACTGCCCTGAGGAGCAGATAAATAAGATGCTGCTACAGTGTTACACTTCCTATCCTGGTCTCAAGGTAGTTATAATGGCTATTAATTCATACTTACACAGCAGCATTAATTCACAGTCAAGAGTATATATGGGGGCACCTGGGTGGCTCAGTGGGTTAAAGCCTCTGCCTTTGGCTCAGGTCATGATCTCAGGATCCTGGGATCAAGCCCCGAATTGGGCTCTCTGCTCGGCGGGGAGCCTGCTTCCTCATTTCTCTCTCTCTGCCTGCCTCTCTGCCTACTTGTGATCTCTGTCAAATAAATAAATAAAATCTTCAAAAAAAAAAAAAAAAGGAGTATATCTGAATGGTGCTAGAGACACAGAAATATTTATGAACCAGTGATCAGGTACTTTATTAACTTTCCTATCAGAAACTCAGTAAATATTTGGTAAAATATAAAACAATGAAAAGGTATATGTACAGGCAAATTCTACTATTTCAATATAGAACCACATATAGTCTTAATGAGTCACTACTCTTCATCTTCTGGTAATAAAGGGGGAATACAGGGTTTTTTATTGCTGTGGTGAATTCAAGCTACTTGTACATTCCCTTTTATCTAAATCTAGATTACTTACACTAGAGATTTCTATGTGACTTTCATAATGATCTCTTCCATAATCATCTTCAGATGTCTTCTGACCTTGCTTACTTCCACTTTAGGCAGGGGAACCCACATACCACTTTCCTAACCTCATTCATTTAATCTACCTAGGAGCCCTCGGACAGTGGGCTCCAGACTAAGAAAGACCAAGTTTTGTGACTTCCTCATGATCCAAACCCGGGAACCGGTTTCTGGTTTCTCTTTCTGCTTTTCTGATTTTGTCTGTGTACTTAATGACCCCATTGCTCATGGGGCTTCTAAACCTTGCAACTGGTGGTATGACCACCAGGCTCTGTGTACCTCTTTCACCCTGTCTGGCCCTATGCCTGACCTCAACTATTAGTTCCTAAGATCAACACTACTCTTTCCTGAATCAAGTTCTTCCTCTTCGATTAGCTGTTGGCCCCACTCCGCAGGGAGAAACCCACACTTTAGTGAATGCCCCAACCCACTTTGAAACATATCTAAAATTTTTATTGTGGAATACTATACATGGAGGATAGCAATACAAAATGGTGTGACTCATTCCATCAGTCACAGGAAAATCACTTCTTACCGTTAAGCAGAAAAGTACTACTCAAATTCAGGCATGCAACATCTTCCCCTAGTCACCCTGCCTGCTTCCTATTCCCTCAACTACCAAAAAGACAGGAAGATATACACACGCATTCAGCTCCACATTTCAACAGCTCTCATCTGCTTAGGTAAAACCTCTTTTAAATGTCCGTAAATTCTCAGTGATGATCAATAAAAGTGAAAGGTTAACAGATATTCCTTAAAAGATGGATCCAAATAGTTTCAATCTAGGGGCTATCTCTCACTTCTCTCATCTGTTCAAGGTGCAAGACAAGTCAGATCTTCTAGAACACAGGGGCCCATGCAGATGGCTGATTACCACAGTTGACACAGGAAGTAAGCCAACATCTTTCTTTTATACAAATGACAACCTAAAGGGAGAAAAAGAAATGGACTGTATGTGAGATGGGCCTAGAAAAGAAGCAAGACTGTGAGAGATTTCAAAACATTCAGTAAGGTTGGGCTTAGAAACAATCTGTAAATTTATCAACACTAAAATGAAAACTGAGTTGGAGAAACCAGGTAAGCTCTCCAAAGAACGGCGACTTAGTAAAAGGAAAAGCATTTGTCAAAGGAGTAGAAGGAAAACCAAGACGATATGGAGGTCACAGAAGAGAAATTCTAAAGTGTTAAGGCCACAGAGAGGCTGAGAAAAATGACCATGAGGAAAGAAACCCCACTGGACTAACAAATCATAATTTTTTTCTTAACTGAGGAGTTTTGGTAGATGGTGAAGAAAAGAGACAGAGTAGTAAACTGGCAGGGAGACAGAGTGGAAAAAAGATGAGATTTTTTTTAAAGGAAAAGGAAGGTCTTAGCAAGCACTAACTCTATAGGTGGAAAAAAATAAATGGCAAGACTGAGAAAAGGGAGGAGGATGAAAGCCAGGAGAGAAATGAAAGATGGAGAAGGAAGTCTGGCATGAAGGACACAGGAAGGGGGACTTGGACAAGGAGAAGCATCAGGGAAATAAGAAACAGTGACGATATGGGGTTAGAAAAAGACGAGGCAAGTTAATGCAGGATGGTCTCAACCTTTTCAATAAAGATGCGAAGCCTGTCTTCAAGGGTAAGAAGCAGCTATGTGGGAATGGATATTCATAATAGAATCCATTAACACTGCTGATTTTGTATCCAGGCCAGCCAGGTTACCACTGAGGGCAGAGCCAGAGAGGAAGCCAAGAGAGAAGAGCGGTCCAGAGAGCTATCCAACTGTACCTAAACATCTTCACTCCAACCCAATATAAAATCAGTTCATTTAGCTCCGGAGGTTCACTGATTGGCACCCTAAATAATCTTCGCTGAGGAAAATTAGGACCCTGGAGCTTTATGGCCACATTAATTTTAAAGTCTGATTTCAACAAAGGAAACCTTGTGTCCCATGCACCAAGTGCTGGTTCTTGAAGGCAAAGAGAAAAATGTGAGAGCACAGCTGTGGGACGACTCTGTCCTGACTATCTGATGGAAGGAAAAAAGCCAGACCAATTACAGCCCTTCCTCTTCCCCATGATGCCAAACTGTCTGGAATCCAGAAGTTTGCTTGCATTCCTTCTGAAATTGCATTTTAAAACCAAGGTCCCTGGGTACCTCTTTTCCTGACGCTATTTCACACTCCATCTGCCCTGCATGCCACAAACATTTCTTCATCACATGAAATGGGAGTTTCTGTTCCCACATGGTGGTGGTTCCACTCCACCCTGGCTACAGAAAACACATTTATTTTCCTCCGCCTCATACTTGTACTGTCACAGAAGGATTTTACTTTTTATCAGAAGTCAAGTGCAAGGACCTGGCACAAGAGTCACATTACCCATAATCAAATTTTTTTTTAATTTATTTATTTGTCAGAGAGAGAGGGAGAGAGAGCGAGTGAGCACAAGCAGACAGAGTGGCAGGCAGAGGCAGAGGAGAACCAGGCTCCCTGCCGAGCAAGGAGCCTGATGTGGGACTCGATCCCAGGACACTGGGATCATGACCTGAGCCGAAGGCAGCTGCTTAACCAACTGAGCCACCCAGGTGTCCCCATAATCAAATTTTTCACAGTTCATCTTTAATTAGGCATCACCTTACAGAAATAATTAAATCAAGTGAAAACTCAGACATGTGGGGAATAGTCTAAAATTAGCTCTCCACTTTACCTGTGAGTAATCAGCAATCTGCCAGAAGCAGAGAAGGATACTAAATAAATGACCCCGAAGCTTTCACTACAAAGCAATTCTAATAAGCCATCTAATTACACTAGTTAACCAATCTCCCATGGCACCTGAAAAAAGAAAACACAAATATGTTGGATTTTTTCTCCTTCTCAAAACCACTTGGTCACAGATTCTTACAATCCACAGCTCTTCGAGAAAGAAAGGGGCTCGAGTGGCAGGGAGGGGGAAAAGCATGCCATCGAGCAAGCTACATGGGACCCTGTGGGATGCACCAGCATCTTGTCCCATGTGGGATGTACTGACAACATGTGGCCAGCATCTTGACTAACTCCAAAGTACAATGACTCTTGGCCACTTGTTGAAGATCTTAAATCTTTACAAGCATCTGCTGTCTCTTAGTCCACATCTGCAGCCATCAGAGCCACCAGCATGAGCTGCTCAAATGGACAAGAGCTGGGGTCAGCAGATGGGCCATCAAGTGTACCTTTTGAAGGTTCATATTCAATTAGATCAGCTCATTAAAAAATGCTAACTGGTGATAAGTAATCAGAGAAACAAAGGTGAATTTCTTCTCTGATAGAAAAATTATAGTAGTAACTTGTAAGTGAATCTAAGAACTATTTTGGTTCTAATTAACTCTTCGTCCAACTTGAAAGCAGCTCATATATAATACTGTGTAGATCAAAACACTAAGAATTCTTAGGCATGAGGTCAAGAGTCATCTCTTCAAAACCAGATAACAAGTTAACTTGCGGCTTTCTTTCTAGGAACTAAAAAGCACCAGCTAGCATAATACATGAAAAATTTAACAATTTTTAGTTTCAAACCAAAAACCAACTGAAATACACACAAAAAAGTAATTACCTAGAACCTACTTACCAAAATCCTTAATTCATCATGTTTTCCTCCCAGCACCCCAGTCTTATAAGTAAAAGCTAGAGAACAGCTCCTGTTAGACATTCAGTCAAGTAACGAATATCCAGGACTGTCCTAAAAAGTGTACTGAAGTCAACTCAATGTTCATCACCAAATAGGGACATGAACCCTCTAATCTACCACAGTGTAGATGAACGGAAGTCTTTAACTGAGTGCCAACGGACAGGTTTTAAAAGGACCCAAAAATATCCTAATGGGGGCGCCTGGGTGGCTCAGTGGGTTAAAGCTCTGCCTTCGTCTCAGGTCATGATCCCGGGGTCCTGGGATCAAGCCCTGCATCGGGCTCTCTGCTCAGCGGGGAGCCTGCTTCCTCCTCTCTCTCTGCCTGCTTCTCTGTGATCTCCGTCTGACAAATAAATAAATAAAATCTTTAAAAAAAAATATCTTAATGGGCAAAATGGGGCTTCTGTGCTTTCAACCGGGAATAAGAGCATCACCATTGAAAGAAGTCTCTGATTACTCAACAGTGGATTCCAATTTTCAAAAAGCTAAACTCACACACCCTCATACGGCTATCATCCACATCAAACTGCCTGGTGTGAGGTCCATGGCCCAACTCTGGCAGTAGGAAAACTTCCTCTCAGCACAATGCCCTCCCCTCTTCTGAACAGCACACCGATGTTCCTGGGTCCTTCCAGTATACAGCCTACTTAGTTGCAGGGTATAGACAGAGAATATATTTTCAAAGGGTTTTTCAAAATTAATGACCCAAACAGCTTATGCATGCATGAGTTAACCAGAAAATTAGGTAAACCCAGGACACTGCTAGGTAACAAGGACATTGCTTTGACCGTATTAAATAATTTCCTTCATATTTGTCACCAAGATCTCTTTATCTTGTGATTTGTTTTCTACTTTTGAGACACATGTGACTATCCCCATTTATTTAGAAGCCAGGACTTCTATTACTCTCAAAACATGCAAATCAGCTCCAAATATGAAAATAGAAAGTCTGGAGAGATTTTTTCAAAAGGGGGGGAAAAAGAGCATATTTTGGACTTGTCACTAATGATGAAATAATTAAAAAGAACATAAGTATCCAAACATGCCAATATTGTTACAAATCTTTGAGTCTCAACAGAGGTGATTCTGCAACCTCAGCTCCCCCTCCCCAGGGTAAGCATCCTAGAACGCACTGGACCCCTCACTCAACCAACAAATTATCTGGCCCCAAATGTCAATAATGCTAAGATTAAAAAAGCTTGTTAATGGTGTGTTGTTAAGAAAGAAACTGATTTGATGTTGCTATAATAAGGAAATCCCAGTCCTACCTCCAAAAGGGCAGAAAACATAAGAAAAGTGAGAAGATCCCAAAGTCACAGGAAAAAGAAAAGCAGACTGGGGAAAAAAAAAAAAATCACGACACCAAACATAACACTGGTGGCTCCTCCTGGAGCTGTTTGCAGGTAAGTGAGCTCAGGGACGACACGGCACCACCCTACAGTCTGAGGGGAGATCACAGCCAGGTCTCAACCATGCAGCATTTGAAAATCCTGCTGTAGAAACACTGTACCCCGTGTGTCCTGGACAACGGGCACAAGAGGTGGGACCGGGTATGACAGGCAGATGCTACCTAAGGACACGTGTGAGCTGTGAGGAAGCCTGTGGGCCAGTCTTGCTCTGCAGCATGGCGTGGCCTCCAAGCCCCCCCACTCAGCCCTGTCCTGTGCACACAGCCACTGCGACACGTGGCACAGTCTGGCACCAGAATGAACAAGGAGCCACCATAATGTGTGCAGAGAGCTTCGAATCGCGTGAAAAGATGCTCGTGAAAAGTAAGTAATTAAAAGCAGGACAAAAAAATTCAACTGTGTTATAAACTCAACTGTGTTAAATGAATGTACAGAAAAAGAATAAAATCAAAGCACAGAAAAAAAAATCAAAGCACAAAAGCATGAGTGTTATTTTTAAATTGTTAATATTGTTTTTTCGCCTTTTAAATGCTTTTAAAATTTTTTTTTAAAAACATGTGTTTGTTTTGTTTTTTAGTTGGCTGACCACTGAGGGGACGCATCCTGTTCATTTGTTACCACCCAAAAATGCATCACAGGCAGGGCACCCCACTCACCCAGAAAGAAGCAACCTTCCAGGAACAAAGGTTTGAAAGAGTGAGCACACATGACCGAGGCCTATTTTCTTCCACCAGGCTGCTTTCCTAAGCACTAAGGGAATTATTTTCCTGAGAATTGTCCCATTTGCTCTTTCTACTTATTCTCCAGTACTTACAGTTATATCCCTTTATCTCGTAAGAGCAGTCAAAGCTGGTCAGCGCTTTGGGGTAGAGAGAAGGAACAGATCTTTGGCCTTTGGTTCAAGGCAACTTTGGTGTCCCTGGCATTAAAAATAATAAATCTTCCTCCCATATAGATTATTCTAGCACAGCAGAGTTCTAATTGGGACCCTTATATTGTTGGTTACCTTTCAATGCATGGCTCCCTCCCCTTGCCCCCACTTCTTCTTTCAGACGTTACAACTGATTAAAAACCCAGGACATGAGTACTACTGGGTTTTATAATGAAAATACCACACATTTCCTTAGGATAGTCTACCTATTATTTTTAATATTAACTGTGAGAGAAAAAAGTTAATTTTACTCTAGAAAACACAAGCTTCTCACTTCTCTAGAATGTTTTCCAAAGAGGGATCTATGAAAGAATGAAGACAAATAATGTTACTACCACTATAGGTCATTTGCAATGAGTTACACTAATCAAATGATCTAAAATCGTGAAATTATCTGAGTAGGTCTAATGTAATTACTGGAACCTTTTGAAAGCAAAGACTTTTCTCAGCTGGTAACAGAAGGGAAAGCCAAGGAGAGCTGAAGTATAAGAAGGATTCACCATGAAGAAGGTTCTATTGCTGAGATGGAGGTATCCACAGGAAAGGACATAAAATGGCTTCTAGGAGCAGAGAGCAATCAATAGCCAATACCCAATAAGACGATGGGGATCTCAGCCCCACAGCTGCTGCAAGGAACTGAATTCTGCCAACAAGGGTCATCTTGGAAGAACTTTCAGATAAGAGCCCAGCCCAGCTAGAAAACCCAATGTAGTCCACCCAGACTTCTGACCTAAAGAACTGTATGATAATAAGTAGTCCTGTTGGAAGCCACTAACTTTGTGGTCATGTGCTATGCAGCATTAGAAAGCTAACACAATTAGCAACTTGGAAACACCGAAGTATAGCTTTAAGAGTCATCACACAGAAACCACTACAGATGATGAGCTTTCCTGTGGAAAGTATAGAAAAGGGAAGGCTGTATCAAAAAGCCTTGAGAGACGCCTACAATTAGAGTATTTTTTTAAATGACAGCAATAATATATGAATTAAGATCTACTCCATCATTAAAACTATGAAAATACTCTGATAATGTGAAGATAACCAGATCACAAACACTTTCATCCACCTGTCCCTTCATTCACCCACTTCCATAAGGCCACTCTCACTCATGTAGTGCTTTTTATTGAGTCGCTACTGCAATAATCTTAACCGTAATTTTGCATTTTTCTACCCAAATAGAGATCTACTGCATAGAGGAGAAAACATTACAAATAACTGAATTCTCTGTAAAAGTTTGTTTGTAATGTCTGAAAGAATGGGGTTAAATCTTGTAGTCCTAAAACTAAATTTCCTTGAATCACTATTATAGCAAATATAAACAACTTCCTAAGTAAAAACAGATGATTTTTATAATTCCTATCTATATCTTGCTTGAAATCTTCATAAAGTTGTTTTTTTTCCTCCCTAAGCCTTGTCTTACACTAATATTTAATTAAATCAAAACCTACAAAATCATTAATTACATAAAAGCTGGCATTGATAAATATCCATTAATCAAACATAAGACAACCTCATATGTGCATAATTAATAACTGTGTTTTCTCACTACATCAAAGACTATCGCCTTTCCATAAAATTTTAATCACCTTCCAACATAGTCCCATCAACTTAATTATATTTGAACACAAATATAAAAAACTAGAAAACTAAGGCAGTTTTAAGGCTTCCCAAGTTACAATTTATTAAGATTTGGTAACTCAAAAAAATTCCAAGAAAATGAGCCACTCATGCAACTAATATAGAATTCATCACTGGAAAATCTTATGAGAACTGATGTAATTATTTAGTTTTTGAATGATTAAGAGAGAGACTTAAAGCAATACTACACAGATTTAACAAAACATGAAAGTTATCAAGGGCTTCCCACCCCATCAGTCAACTACACACAGATGGGTTCTGGATCCCTTGGGTGACGGAGTCACCTGTCCATGCATGGGAAGAATCCACAGTAATGAGACAGCAGAACAAGGAGAAGGGTAAAAGAACAGTTCAGCTCTAGTTAGTTTTGTTTCCTTAACTCATCAGCATGGAAACTCACCTAATTTTTAAGTACTTAGCCACTGGCAGGATGATTCTATTTCTCTCTCCTCACTCTGTAACTAATCATTACTTTTGGGAATGTTAACATCTATCTTGTACACAAACTAATCAGCTACATGCTGGATGAGAAGTAAAAGGTTGCCCAGCCCAGCCCACCTCTGACACTCTATGTGTTACAAATTCGTAGAAAGCGGGGCACCTGGGTGGCTCAGTTGGTGAGGCAGCTGCCTTGGGCTCAGGTCATGATCCCAGGGTCCTGGGATCAAGCCCCGCATCGGGCTCCCTGCTCAGCGGAGAGCCTGCTTCTCTCTCTCCCTCAGCCTGCCGTTCTGCCTACTTGTGCTCTCTCTCTCTCTCTACCAAATTAATTAATTATTTTTTTTAAAAAATCTTCAAATTTGTAGAAAGCAATGCTACCCTCCATCAAGGGTTCTCAGCTGGGGAGCTTTCTAAAGAACTGCTGGTGTGTAGGCCTCTCCTCAGAATCAGTAAATTAGAATCTCTGATGGTGGCCCTACATAATTTTAACGACAAAAGGGCAGGACTGTTTTAGAAACTTATTTTTTTCACTCTCCTTAATATTTAATTTATAATTTCAGTTTCAATCACCTATGGTAGTAATATAGTTCAAGGTTTTACTAAAATTGCTTTTATTTTTCTTAAAATTCTCTTGTTTAAGCTTCCGAAGCATACCTTTGGAAGAAAAGGCCCATTTGCAACTCTCAGCACATCCCTCTTATAGTTGCATTGTTTTGTGGTTTTTTTTGAAGATTTTATTTATTTATTTGTCAGAGAGAGAGAGAGAGCGAGCAAGAGCGCGCACTGGCAGATGGAGGGAGAGGGAGAAGCAGGCTCCTTACAGAGCAAGGAGCCCGATGTGGGACTCGATCCCAGAACACTGGGATCATGACCTGAGCCAAAGGCAGCCGCTTAACCAACTGAGCCACCCAGGCGTCCCTAGTTGCAAAGATTTTAAGACAGTGAAATTGCACCATGTGTGTGCACTAAGTGTATGTACACACACATACATATACACACACACACACACAAACGACATACCCAGACATATATATTCTTAGAACAAAACAAAACACAACATGCCACGATTCAGAACTATTTCTACGTGTTGGCGAACACTGGTCTTTTAAAAAAGTAAAAATGGTCTGCATTATTGCAAATTCTTCTCTTGGTGTGGTTCAGAAGTGTGCTGGAATGTGGGCCACATAGCAGATCTTCAGAAAATAAGAGCTTCTGTCTTCCAGCCCCCGCCTAGGCCCCAGGTACAGTCAGGAGTCGCCTGTATCAGTTACATAAGCCTCTCCTGTTCACTGACTCCTCGTCTGAGCTATAGTTTATCACTCTGAAAAGCCTGCGATCGCCTAGCATTGTGCATTTGTTTTTCTCCAGAATTATTTAGACCATTAAACGGGAAGCCAATAAATCCCTTAAATGCCACTGTAAATGGTAGTATTTCTTGACCCAGACAATTTATCATTTATCACAAAGAAATTCAATGACACCGAACTTTATCTTGCTTTTAGAAACAAGAAAATGTTTTGATCTATGAAAGGTTTCTTTTTCTTTCTTGTCCCCATCAACAAAATGGGCCACACCAAATGAGGACACGGGGTCAGGATCATCATTAGTCCTGAATACAGAATTAATTGTGAAGTATGACAGAGAAAGGATGAGGGCTCTCAGATTAAAGGGCTTTAGAACATGGCCAACTTTCAGTCCGCACCTGTCAGTAGAAGTAAATGTAAGAAAATATGTATAAAAAATACCCGTTCTACTTGAACATGAATTGTAATTTGTGCTAAAAAAAGTACATATACTACAAAAGGAGATGTAATGTGTACTATATAAGCATTAATCAACAAAACAAGTATCTGCTAAAATGTAAAAATAATTAGGTGCTACAGATCATGGAAAGAAGTACAGATTTTAGGCTAAGATGGAATCAGTTCCTCCACTGCCATCACTTTAGAGAAGAAAACAGGCCAGACAGGCCCAGGACTCTCAAGTCACCAAGAAAGGACAGGGCTAGAACCCCCAACTTCCTATTCTAGGGCCTTCTACCACCACTCTAAATTTAGACTGATACTGTCTATAAAGATCAATACAGAAGGGCCATAGATACATGTTCAACACTGCCAATAATCTGTACTAAAAGTTTGTTCGTTTTTTGCCCCTCCTGTAAGATTTTTGAAGAAAGAAGTTGCACTCTTGGCAGTCAAGAGCACAGGCTTGGGAGACATGCTGCTTGGGTTCAACTGCCGGGTGCCATTTACTACTCTGTGGCCTTAGGCAAATTATATGAACTTTGTATTCCTCAGCTTACTACTGATCTATAAAGCAGGGATAACAATACCATAGGATATTGTGGGGAATAATTAATTTAATACTTACAGAGCAATCAGGACAGTGCTTGTCCCATAGAGATTGTACAAATATTAAATTCTCTCTCACTGAATAGATTTTCTGGGCTTACCAGACTAATCATCACTAAGTCCCTAGACTCCTTCTACATGCTCTACACCATACAGTAGATATGGAAGACAAAAAAATGTCAATATGCCCTTAGGAACTACAAAACAAAATTCCTGAAATCATGGACCATGAAAACTAGATTCAAGTTTTCTTTAAAAAAGATTTTATTTATTTATTTGACAGAGAGACAGAGCAAGAGAGGGAACACAAGCAGGGGGAGTGGGAGAGTGAGAAGCAGACTCCCTGTTAAGCAGGGAGCCTGATGCGGGGCTCGATCCCAGGGCCCTGGGATCATGACCTGAGCCTAAGGCAGACACTCAATGACTGAGCCACCCAGGTGCCCCCAGATTCAATTTCTATCTCTGCTTCTAACTGCTAGCATATTGAGAAGTTAGTGTCCTAGGTTTGGGCTTTCTCTGAAATGCGTACAACAAAGTTTGCCATCAGTCAAGTTATTGTAAAGCTGAGACAATGTGCCCTGGGAGCAGCTTAGAACACAGAGCGTTCCCTAGATCTCTGAATAGAAAACTTACTGTTCAGAGTCATAGTAGTCCATACGCTTCTTTTTCTTGTTGTAAGCTGCGACTCGAAAGGGAACTATTTCCAAGGTGATTAGGCCAGGGGCCATTGTCAGCACTTTGGCACCATGAGTTGGCTCATACAGATCCTTCCCTGTTTCTGGATGAGGCATGCCAGCAGGGTCCCGTCCAACAATGTAAAAATTGGCTCCTGCAACCATCCGTGCTCTGCAATGCCACTGGACCTGGAATAAAAGTTTTCATATTTGGTAACTCTGCTTTTAGGCCAGTACACAGAAGTAGTAAATGGATAATAAATACATGGATACAGATAGCCCCAAACTTATGGTCCCCAGCTTTACGATGGTGCAAAAGTAATATACACATTCAGGAGAGACCATACCTCTAACTTGGAATTCTGGTGTTTGCCCAGGCTAGCAATATGCAGTAGAATCCTCTCTCATGATGCTGGGCAGGGACAGTGAGCCACAGCTCCCAATCAGCCACACGATCACAAAGGTAAACAACCCACACACTGACAACCATTCTGACCATTCTGTTTTTCATGTTCAGTATAGCATTCAATGAATTATATGAAGTATTCGACATTTCATTATAAAACAGGCTCTGTGTTAGGTGATTTTTCCCAACTGTGCTAACATGAGTGTTCTGAGCACATTTAAGGAAGGCTAGGCTAAGCTGTGATGTGTGCTATGTTAGGTGTATTAATTGCATTTTGACTTAACGGTATTTTCAACTTATGATGGGTTTATCAGGACATAACACCATCATACATTGAGAAGGACCTGGAGTATTTATATAATGAATATCAGTAGGAAATCTCAACAAATGTAAATATGTCATCTTGGAAAGCCAGGAACAAAATTGGCAAGCCCTTCCCACTAAAATCTAAAACCATAAATGTGTATAGATGTTTATGCATATGTATTTATACATATTTTTGCCTCTTAAGAGATATGTAAATGTACATGTGTCTATATGTATGCCTGTACACAACCACAATATGTCCTTTTATATATAGTTCAAAATCTAATCTCTTAGAAGTCAGGCTAGCAGTTTATCCTTTGAGGGAAGCAACTGGAAGGGGCTTCTGGGTTAATGGTAATGTTCTTTATTTCCCCCCAGCTTTACTGAGAATAACTGACAAATAAAATGGTATATATCTAAAGCATACAACATGATGTGATAGTCATATATATTGTTAAATATTGACCACAATCAAGTTAATTAACACATCTATCACCTCACAGTTACCTTTGTGTGTATGTGTGAGCTGAGAACAATTAAGATCTACTCTCAGCAAATTTCAAGTACATAATATAGTATTATTAACTATAATCACTAAGCAGAACATTCAATCCTCAGAACTTACTTATCTTGTAACTGAAAATTACCAACTTTGGAAATAAGAGCTTGTATCTAAGCCATTTTAATGTTAGCTCTAGGAGTCCCTAGGATCCTGGTTGCTGGTAATTAGAATACGTTCGCTGTAAGAAGTCCTTGAACCATACATAAACTTGTAAGGTATACACTCTTCTCTGTTATATTAGAGCAGGTTTAAAAATTAAAAAAAGCTACTGGATGACAAGGATTTCAATTATATGAATCCTTACATACACACACTGGCACTGAGAAAACCTGATAGCTAAGTGACTCATACCCCAGATACCAGGTAAGAGTAAAACCAGGTGTTGGCTGTGACTCCACGGCTACACAGCACCCAAAACGAGCTCGGAAGCAGAGACAGCCACACTAGCAAGTATGGAGAAATAAAAAATAATTCATTTAACACCCGGAACTGTAGAACTTTAGAAGTTAAAGTAGCTGTAAGAGAGCATCATTCTCCTTAACATACAAAGAAAATGATCGCCCAAAGGTTAAGTGACTTGGCCAAGAAAATGCAGAGGAAACCCAGGTCTAGAAATCTGGCCTCGGCTCCCTTTCAGCATTAAGCTCCACCACTCAAGTGACTTACACAACCATTCTGGTCTAGGTGAAAATAAGATATAAATGATGACCACCCACACAATGTTGTCATTTGTTCTCTCTTGGTAGTTCACCTTAGACCAAGATATATTTTCATCGACATGGTTTAGAAAGTGCAGTAACATAAGGACAGTCCCAAACCCAACACTCAAACTGATCACCCTGAGGAGTTTCAGCTTTTTCAGTCATTTCTACTGATTTTTACCTGTGTTTCTTTCTTTTTTTAAGATTTTATTTTTAAGTATCTCCACACCCAGCATGGGGCTGTGATCAAGAGTTCTGTGCTCCACTGACTGAGCCAGTCAGGCACCCCTGTGTTTCTAAATGGCATTTGTACACTGCTGATTTGACTATTTATATTTCCTACTATGAAGACGCTTGACTCTTACTCCATTTTCCTCATTCCCTATCCCATTTATCCAATAAATACAGTGATATCACCACTGTTGGTGAAATCAACATCTGTCTGTAAAATTGGAAGTACAATTGTATTTATCTCATAAGAAAACTAATATATGAAACGTAAAGACTTAGAATAGTACTTGGTATAAAGTACACAATAACTGTTAGCCATTACCATCTTTATTTTATTCCCCTCCTTATATAACTGTTTGTTTTTCCTAGAGTTAATGATTGTCTTGACTTTTTTTTTTTCACTCACCTATTTTTCCATATACCCGTATTTCTAAGGACCTTATACTACCTTTCTTACTGAGAACACAGTTTAATATAATCCCTAGTATTCCCTGCAGTGTAATCATGTGGCAGAGTTTTGGCCAAAAAAAAACAAAAAACAAAAAAAAACGAGAGCTGAAAATGGTATATGGCTAGTTCCAAACATGGAACATTCAAAAACCTCCTTAGCACTATCCTAGTTCTCTTTCCCCATATGCTAGCTAAATAAAGAGGACCCCAAGGTCCTATCACTATATGTTTTCCACTATGTAGCATTACTACTGTTTGCAATGAGCTGTAATAGTTTTGTATGAACAAGATGGCAAAACACGATGATGAAAGACTTTTGTTCCTCTTATATGACCCCTCTTCCTCCAACCACTCTCAGATTCAGCACTTTATGAAAATCCTGGTCATTCCCCTCTGCCCCTTCACTGTAGATACACACAAGACCTTTGCTAGTTCCGACTCAGAATTTTTATCAAAGGGTCAAAATCAAATAATCAATTAACTACTTGGCAATTTCACTTAAGTGGAAAATCATTCAAGCCTCAATGCAAATTAACTACTGCTTACAGAGTTAAATTAAAAAGGCATTCGAAGTTCTCTGATTTCAGGTGAACTTACTTTGTTCATTAAATATTTATATCTAGACAAGTAAATCATTCAAGTACCAAATGGTCAATGAACCAAGGATGTATGGCTTAATTTTAACATGTAAGGAAGCTCAGAACATTCAATCCAACCCTCTCTGCCCTTTTACAAGCAGAGGAAACCGAAGCCAGAAAAATTAGTACCTTACAGGATCACAAATCAACTGGCAGTGGCCAGTTCTGATTTTGACTTATAAAATACCTGGAAATTTAATTGCCTCTTTAATTTCTTCTAGATGTTAAATGAGTAAATTAAAGGTAAATATAACAAACATGGACAGAGTCAACATTCTCCTGCAAGTGACCAAATAATTTCAATTTGTATTTTAGGGACTGATTTCCCTGTGAGAATACTTTTTTTTTTTTTTCTAAAGGTTTTATTTATTTATTTGACAGACAGAGACCACAAGTAGGCAAGAGAAGCAGGCAGGGAGAGAGAGAAGGAAGCGGGCTCTCTGTGGAGCAGAGATCCCAGGACCCTGGGATCATGACCTGAGCCGAAAGCCTAGGCCTCAACCCACTGAGCCACCCAGGCGCCTGATGTGAGAATACTTTTAAAACTGTTAACAACCAGGAATAAACAAATCACATGTAACTCTTCTAAGAATGCCTGGTATGAATCAACTTACAACCCACTGAAAAGATAATATGCTTTAATTGAAAGAATGCAAGTGAGCCCATAGCCATCCTGTATCTAGTTTAGGAAGACAGGCTTTAGAATCAGACTGTCTTAGATTTAAAGCCTGCTCTTGCCCCTTCATGACAGAATGCCCTTAGTAAAGTTTGGACTTGAAACTGAACCTTCAGTTTCCAAAATTATAAAAATGAAAAAGATAATGTTTAACATACCAGATTGGTGGGAGGCTTGAAAACACTTAAGATACCCTTTGGCCCTCAACAAACAACAGTCACAAACATTGCCACTGTTACTACTACTCTGTGAAATAGTCCATGACAATTTCAGTTGCATTTAATTACTTCCTAGCCAGTGTTTCCAAAGAAAATTCACTTGCTCTATGAAAAAGATGACACGCTGCCTAGAAGGTGGTCACTGAAGCCCTGTGAGAGCTGCCTGTTTATCCCTCCAGCACAACTGAGGCCAAGATGTATTATCTTTTGATGCCCAGTGGCCAGCAGGTTTGGCATACTGAATGCACAGGAAGAAGGAATACAAGTGATGTCTACGGCTTTCCTATAAAGTCTTCTAAGAATCCATAAATGGCCAACCGAACATGTGACTTATTTTCTACTTTACCTGCATCTGCGTGCCAAATAACAGATTGGCTTTTTTTCTGGTTACAAAAGTAATTTAACTCCTACGTGGTGAACAGGGCTGGTTGCCTATACAACAACTGACTTTCCTTCGCCCTGATCTCTTCCTTGACAACAGAAACCTCAGTCTAGAGGATGAAAGTGCCAGGTCCTTGTTTTTGCAGCCTTCCCTGCTGTGCAGCCATACGGCCGGCATACACTGTGGGCCTCTGAGCAAACAATGGGACCTCTGAGGAAGTCTGCCAGAAGATTTCTGAAAATTTTTTCCCTAATAGAATTCTCAACTCTCATTTATCTGAAAATGTCTTTACTTCACCTTTATTTTGCTTGAATATAAATTCTAGATTAACGGGCATTTCCTTTTGTTAAAGATATCACTCCATTGTTTCTTGTTTGTATTGCTCCTGAGAAGTCAGCCATCGTTCCTACTATTCCCCTACTGTTCCCTCTTCCTCCCTCCCTCATCTTTTGGTTTTTCATTTTTTTTAAGATTGTATTTATTTATCTGAGAGAGAGAGAAAGTGTGCAAGAGGGGGTGGGAAGCAGACTACCCAATGAGTGCGGAGCCGGACAAGGTGCTCAATCTCATGACCCTGAGATCATGACCAGAGCTGAAACCAGGAGTCGGACTCTTAACCACTTAACCCACTGAGCCACCCAGGAGCCCCTATAACTTCCCTTTTCAGGATCCTTTTTATATCATTAAAATTTCAGCAGACTGCTTGTGCCTAAGTGTGGTTATCTTTGGACTTATTCTAAGATTTATTAGGCTTCTTGAATTTATAGGTTGACATTTTCCACCAATTTTAGAAAAATTTAACCATTTTTTCAAAAACCTTTTTTGCCACATTTCTTTTTCTCTCTCCTCCTTTCATTACTCCAATTATACATATGTTAGATAGCTTGATACTGCCCACAGGTCACTGAGGCTCTGCTCATTTCTCCCATCTATTTTCCTTTTCTTTTCAAGTAACTTTGATTGATCTGACTTCTCTTTCACCGACCTTTCCTTCTACCAACTCCAGTCTACATTTACATCCATCCAACAGATGTTTTCATTTCAGATCTACTTTTTTAGTCCTTGACTTTCTATATGATTCTTTTTTATATAGTTTCCATATTTTTAAGATTCCACATCCATAAGACCATATTTGCTTTTGAGAAGCTTTAATGCTATTAATTGCTAATTCCTACAACAGCATCATCTCAAGGTATGTGTCTAGGGACAGCTTTCATTATGGATTATAGAGCGCACCTTCCTGCTTCTTCATATTTGTAATTATTCGTTACTACATGCTGGACCTGTGCATGATTTCTTTTAAGCAGTCTGAATTGCGTTATTTTCCTTTAGAGTGTCGATAGCTTCATTCTAGCTGGCAGCTAATTTACTGGCACCTCTCATTTTCTTTCATGATCTCAAAGTCAAGAGATCAAATCCCATGTTGGGGCTGCATGGAGCCTGCTTGGGATTCTCTCTTTCCCTCTGCCTCTCTCCCCTCCCCAACCCCTTACACACTCTCTGAAAGAAAGAACTGAGGATAATAAATAGAACAATTCTAAGTCCAGCTTAGGTGACCTATTTCTTTATATATTCACTCTGAAATTTACTTTTATATAAATATAATAAATTTTATTAAAGTCAACATTCCATACATTCCACACAGCAAAAATCAAATACTCAACTGGTTTATAAAAGAATTGAGGCATAAAAACTATTTTCTTATATAAATGTGCAAATTTTCCTTCCCAAACTATCAAAGGTGCACTTATTTCAATAGTACAAAAATTCTTTACAAAGTCAATCCATGACCTATTTTTGTTGGGTTAAAAAAAATCTATACCTTCATTCACCTCACAAATTCCATGTTAAAATACTCCTCTCTCTTCTTTGCACAGTATCATATATCTCTAATTTTAATCTATTTTCCTGAAATTCCTAAATCATAATGGCCTGTCTCCTGATTCCTCAGCAGTAGGAATCATTTTAAACTCTTCAAGTGACTGGGAAAATCTAGAGAGGCAAATGAAAAAAGAGGTTCACCCTTCCCATCATTAGATTATGGGTTCCTATGGCTTTCGATCTTTATTGTGCCCAACTAGTACTAGTACCAATTTCTATTACTCTGTCCGGGTACTGAACAGTTTTCAACCCTCATGAGAGTCACACAGATGACATGCAATGCAAAAATTACAAATTCTACTTAGATGTTTCATTCTCCAGCTTGCAAAAGAGAATTACAATTTGCAATTACCCTC
The DNA here is from genome assembly GCA_004024625.1 of Mellivora capensis. Classification (NCBI taxonomy): domain Eukaryota; kingdom Metazoa; phylum Chordata; class Mammalia; order Carnivora; family Mustelidae; genus Mellivora; species Mellivora capensis. Next base: position 38,469 of record PISX010010297.1, read on the forward strand.
ATACAATCTTAAGAGTTGAAAGGGAGTTTAGACTGGAATCCAAATCCTTCATTCTGCAAATCAAGAAACTGAGATGTGATCTTCATTACAAGTTCTCCCAAAGATTCCATTTATGTGCAAGGAATCTCAACTGTCTGAATCTTTGAAATAATACAACTCAAATGTAAGAGATGTGTTTGTTCACAACCATCAGCAACCAAACTGATTTTTCTTCTCATAAATTATGCTTCCCTGGCTGAGCCCAGCTTTGCAGATTGGGAGGATCGAGGGGAAGGAGAGTAAATCCACCATGGCTCAGCCTCCCCATCTCACTCCTGCCTCTCAAGCCCAGGGGCCCCAAAATTTGCTTTTGGTAAAAGGCAGAAGTGCTTGATTTGCTCTGCCTCTCCACCCTCTCACCAATTATTATTTTAAGGAACCAAAGGTGATAAAGCATTGGAAAACATTTCATGAAGTTCTTTACCAGGGTGAGAGAAGATCAACATAGGTACCAATTATTGAGTGCCTGATATGCTAGTTACTGTACAAAGTGTCTTGTAAATATTATCTCATTTAATTTTATAGCAAATTTCTATTTCACAAATAAGGAAAGTGAGACTTGGCACGTTTCAGTAACATGTCTAAGACACATTTCAGTAACATGTCTAAGTAACGTGTCTAAGGCACGTTTGTCAGTAACAAAATGAAAACTGAGAGAACAAGTATTATTCTAACCCCCAAGTATCAGATCAACCTCCAAGAGAACAAGTATCTCTAACCCCCAAACTCATGCATACCTACTCTTACTGAGCCCCTTACACTGTTCCAGGCCCTACAGCCAGACAGGATGTCAGCCAGACAAATCCTGGTTAGCACTACCCTTAGTTAAGGAACAGTACAGATTATCTAACTTCAGGAAAAACAGACTAACAGACAACACTGGAACCTGATGCTGCTTCACTAAGAAACAAGAACAGATGCTGAGCAGAAAATCTATAGAAAAATCAGGAGGAAAAAAAGGGCATTCTCCCCCATAAAAAGCATCCTAAAACACCTGTAAAATCTGATGTCTCTGAATTAAATTAGTAATTTCAGTTATCAAGAAACCAGATATAAGCTAAAAATACATAAAGTATCAGACTATACAGATCCCCAAAGTTACTTTCAAAATACACCAAAAGACTCTAAATGTTTCTCAGACTCTAAATCCTTACATACCCACAACTGTTTATTGAAAAACCTGAAATCCTATTTTTTCCAGCTTTCTTAAGCTAGAATTGACATAACAACATAGTGTAAGTTTAAGGCATACAGCAGGATCTATGTACATTTGGTGAAATTGCCAGTTAGGTAACACATCCATCTAAAATTCAAAAACTTCCATGTACCTAGTTTTTAAAACTAATTTAGTAGCAAAACTGATCAAAATTGACATGAAGTTAGTTGTGGGCTCTACTGATCCCATTTGGTGTGATAAATCATTCACTGTGCCACAGAAATATTAATGTGTTTTATATCCCAGGAGAACTAGGTAATATGTGACCCCAGAGATCCTGGTAAGACCTGTGTTGCACAACTCCAGAAACATGAATACGATAAATAAGACAAAACTATTAAACACCCCAAAGGAAATCAAAGTTTACAATTAAAACTGGGGAGTCAATGACTCTTACAATTGGGCTTAAATCTCCAGAAGGAATGTCTGTTTTGGTTGTTGGAACTCTTAGAAGTGCTTACGGGGAGGAACAGATTTATATCCCAACACATATCCTATTTAAGCCACAGATACTGGTATAAAGCACAGACTAATTTAATAAATACACTGTCATCCAGGAGGCAGAATATTCCTTGTCCCAGTGTCGGGCATCTGCTTATCTGCACAGAAACAGTTTCTATTAAAGAGTCATCTGCTAACGCATGGATAACTTTCATGGCAAAGAGGAATCCCTATGTCCAACCCCATGTTTCCTTCAAAGTTCAACTCGTTATCCTTACTCAAATGACTTAACCCAAGGATACAGCTGTTAGTGACACATAGTCACATTCCAGAATGCATTGTACTTTCAGCACGCTCACGCATTTTTTTATCCTCTACAAAAATGGACTTATTATTTCATGAGAAGGGACCACCACAATCTCCTACAATCAATGAATACGTCATAAAAACAAAAACGTACACAGAGCATTTTTAGCAACAGAAAAGTAACTTTCCCTATACACGCCGCCCCACACCCACCCAATTTCTAAAATGGAATTTAGGAATCAAGTTATTAAATTTACAGACTGGAAAATCAGGGACATCCTGTTGATAACCAGACAGGCTCCACAGCTGCTCGCTGCTCTGAAAAGCATTTGTACTAGGGAAACAAATCTGGTACCAATGCCTTCTAAATGACCTACAGAAAATGATTAAAGGACAGTCATTGTTTTTATTTTATTATTATTAGTTGGCAAATAAGCATTACTGGCAGACGTTTTCCTGATGTCACTGGAAAAGCTACAAAAATGAATGTTTTTTTAATTACAAAAAAATTATTCACTTAAGGCTGTGAATAAGCCAAATAAGTGAAACACTCAAGGGGGCACTTGAGAAGAAGAAATGGATAGTTTTCACAAGCCACTCCATCTAACCGTTTCCATCCTGCCAGGCCACAAATCAGTAAAACATTTAAGGGTTTAAAATACAGAGAGGTTTACTAGAACTTCTAGTTGGCTCTTTCGAAGTTCAGAAGTTAAAACCTGCCCTTTGCTCAGGTATCAGATCCAGAGCTTCCTGGCAAGAACCATACCTCTTAGCTTCTAACTGATACTCCAGATAGAGATCTACAGGCAGATGCAACTTAAAGGTGCTTTCAGACCCTTCTAGAAAACCTGAGAGCTCTGTGCAGGCCCCTGACTCCTTTGCCCTCCCACCCACTGCTGACCACAGGCCCTTCAGAGACTTCCAGGTGGCAAGCAGCTCTGGAGAAATGAACGGCAGGCTATGGAATCAGACTGGCCTGAATTTCAGTTCCAGCTCTGCAGTCCTGCTAGTGAGGGCCTCTCTGCTTGACCTAACTCTAGTGAGACCCCTCCAAGCCCTCCAAGCCTCCACCTTCAGTGTCCATCCATGTAGAGCCTACGTTACCCAGTTTTAGGAAAACTCTTGCTGAGTCAAGTCAGCAGAAACTTGCTATCCCAGACATGTGATCAAATCTTTCTTCCCCACCACCCACCACGCCAGAAGTGATACTCGATCAGCGGGCATGCTTTCAGCAAGAAAAACCTTGCAAGGTCTGTTTAAGCACAATCAGCTCTTGCCTGTAATTTCTGATGTCTTTTTCTTGGTGATTTTCAATCCACTGAATACCACCCCCCTAACACCCACTCTGCCCCTTGGCTATCAATCCCCACTCGTCTACATCTTATTCGGAATTGAGCCCAATTCTACATTGAGGTCTTTTTTCCCCTCACTGCAATAGTTCCTGAATAAAATCCGCTTTTACTACTGTAACTACTGCCCAGTTCTGATGTTCTCTGATAGGCCACCATTGCTACTTGGCCTCTCGGAGCTTCAGCAACCTCCTCTGCAAAATGGGAATAAAGCTGTCTCACCGAGCTGTTGCAGGGATTAGGTGATACAATGAAGGCAGAGCATCTATTCAGTGTGTGACAGACACATACCTATGTATGTGTCTGTGGTTATTTTCATTGTCTTTCTATCATTTATTTTCATGCTCTTTATATATTCTCTCAAACAGCGAAGGACATCCCAAATCAAAGGACGCGTGCTTAGATGGGAAGTCTGTGCCAGAGGAGGCCACCCCAGGCTCTCCTCCAAAGCTGGAATTCCGGGACTTCACATAGACCGACAAGAGCCTGAGGTGTGGGCAGCTCCCCTGCAGTGGGGACAGAACCCCAGGGGTGTTGAGAACTTGCAGGAAAGGGTTTACTGTTTTTTAGTAAAAGCAGTTGATATTCATCACCTTGTGCTGTCACCAACTAGGCAACCCATTAAATGATTTACATCACCCTACTCACCCCTCGTAACAACAACAAAAACACTGGCAGATATCACTAAGACCATGAGGCAGGTATCCCAAGAATACAAAGAGCAGGAATATAGACAAACCGAGAATATCACAACTCACCATTCTAGGCGGTCATAACACACGTTTGAAAGCCACTGTACCGAGGTTCCTCCTCTAACTAATGCCAGCCAGGGCCATCCTACCTCACGGCTTTGGAACTCCTCTAGGATATTTTAAAATTTGTTTCCAGTCTGTTTTCAAAACCTATGTGGCCACTTATTTTAAAACCTATTTTAATAATACACCACAAGATACAAAAAAACATTCTGTGGAAGTTATAGTACATGGTCCCACAATCAGATTATCTGTAGATGACCTGTGATCTGCAATAAGTTTTTTGGGGCTTTTTTAAGATTTTATTTATTTATTTATTTATTTGACACACAGAGAGAGAGCAAGCGAGCACACAAGCAAGGGGAGCAGTAGGCAGAAGGAGAGGGAGAAGCAGGCTCCCCACTGAGCAGGATGCCCAATGCGGACTTGATCTTAGGCCTCTGGGATCATGACCTGAGCTGAAGGCAGTCGCCTAACCAACTGAGCCACCCAGGCTCAAACAAGTTTTTTACAGCTCTACCTCAGTTTCCTCATCTGTAAGCTGAGAATAATAATCATACCTACCCCTCTTAGTGTTATTGTAAGGATTAAGTTAGCTAATACAAGTAAAACCCTTGACATATTGCCAGGCAGATATAGTAAAAGCTCATTAAAAGTGAGCTATTTTTATATTCTATTTCCCACTCACCATATACAAATACAACTCATTAACTGCTCCTCCATTTCCTCTTTAGTGAAACCAATTCAATGAAAACATTTTTGAGGTTGGTTAAGAAATAGTAAATTATTAGAAAACGTGTGGCTAAACTGTCAGGCTAAAGGACCAAACTGGGTAAAATCAAAAAGATCATCAAGGGATGCCTGGGTGACACAGCTGCTTCAACGTCAAAACTCTTGGGTTTCGGCTCAGGTTGTGATCCAGCGTGGTGAGATATAGCCCTGGGTTAGGCTCTACACTCAGAGTTGGCTTGTGACTCTTCCTTCTGGCCCTTCCCCCACTCACGAGCAATGCCCACTCTCTCCCTCTCTCAAATAAATAAATAAATAAATCCCTTTAAAAAAAAAAAAGATTATCAAGTATAAGTGAGGAAATGCTTATTTTCTCATTTGGGAGAGTAAAATGGTACAACCACATTAGAATTCATTGCCAGTCTTTACTAAGCCAAACAAAGGCATACCCCATAACCCAGCAACGCTACCCCTCAGTATACAACAATGCAAATGTCCACTGGAAGACATGCACTAACATCTTCACGCCAGCGCTATTCCTACTACCAAAGCACTGGAAACCGCCCACACACCCACCAACAGTACCAGGCGTAGTCACACAAGGAGTACTGAGAAGGACCGACTTACAACCAACTCTACACTACAAGAAGGCTGAGTTCCAGAAATACAATGTAAAGTGAAAGAAGCCAGACACAAAAAGTATATGCTGTAGGATTTCGGTTATAAAAAGGCTGGACTGGACACTGATGCAACACTCAGGTCACCCCCAGGAAGAGAGGACTATTCCCCAGCATCTGGGAGAGCAGCCAGGACAGACTCCGCAGCTGTCAGCCCTCTTCAGAAACTGCCTCCGCAAAGAACAGTAGTGCCCAAGGGCATACCCCTTCCCTAGGCAGCCAAACACTGGTCGACACGGTGGCATAAATGCCTATCCCTTGTGCAACATGGAACATCTCTGCAGGCCTTTCCAGAACCCCACACAAGGTCAGCTGAGGCTTCCACTAATCCACTGAATCACAGCTTCACTCTTCCCTCTGCCCAATCCCATTCCCTTCCTCTCTTTCCTCTTCCTACAGGCGTTGATCCCAAAGGCTCTCTCTAATAAATTTCCTGAATGCTAATCTTGCTCTCAGAATCTGCTTCCCAGAGTATCCAAGCTTTGGCACAAGCAAATTGGATCCTTGAGGTGAGAAGTGAGGATACCAGGGACCCCTGGGGGAGAACAGGGAGGGAACAGAAGGACAGGAAGGACAGCTTCTAGGATGCAGATAAGAGTGTTTTTTGGGAAAGTCCGGATGCCGGTTGTATGACTTTTCAAACGGAAGAAATCCACTTAACCGTACATCTATGAAATGTATACTGCTTCCTGTGTATACTATACTTAAATATGAAGTGAAAAGAGAGTAAGACAAACTAGAGAACGCCCTGGAAAAAACGTTTCAAGAACATTTAGTCCGACCTCCTTATGTACCAGTTAAATAACCATTTATTGTGCATTTAAACATTACCCAGAGAAGTCTACAAAAACCTAGCCTGAGATTACAAGCCAGCTGGGGGCCAACCAGAACCATGCCTGGACTCCTCAAAAGCAGGCCTGGATGGTCTTCACCAGACCACGCCTGGTGGGAGGCAACAGGCATCAGCTCTGAGGCCAAGGAAGGGCCGCGGCAGCCAGCTCACTGACTAGTCAGCTATGCTTGCAAAAACACAGCTCTCAAGGAAGCCAAAGTGCTAGCAGCACCCCAAAGGTGCCTTTATGTACCTTCACCTTTGAATCTTTAAGAAACACACTTGCTTCTGAAATCAGAAGACGTTAAGAATCTTTCCAATGTAGACAAAACAGCATGCTTTAATCCTTTGTGGTATTCTCTCAGGGAAGAATAATCTGTTTTGGCACAGCTGACTATTTTTACTATTTATCTACCCTCTCATCCTCACCTTTCTAAAAGCAATTTTTAGTTTACTAAAATGTCATCTCTCTTCCCCTGTTAGATAGGGACTAAGAAATGAAGCACAAAGAGGACAAAATATCTCCTGAATTGGGAAGGTAAATCCCTTTACTTTCCTAGGTGGCCTATTCCTGACCTTAAACTCGCTTGGGTCACTCTCACTTTAAAAATCAATCATCCTATAATTCTAGAATTCTGGAGAACTGGATTCCTTAAAATGATGATGATGAAGACAGCACAAAGGAAAGGATGAAAAACTACTGGAACAAAATTTGTCACTTTATTTCCAAAACAATGTAGTTCCTCTTTGAGACAGAAGTTGTGCTGATCTCTAGGAAACTTAAAGGGTGATCCCCTGCCTAATTCTCATGAACCCCTGATACCACAAAGAGGGAAAAAAGCATATGAGGAGTTCTACCTACTGAAGTTCCAATGCATTATTTAGACTGGCTCTAAAAGAAGAGTCGAATACATTTTAATCTTTCAGGGTTTTATTTTTTTTTTCTTGGTTTTTCGTAGATAAAGAGACGGTAAGAGCATACAGACCCACAACAAAGCTCCAACAAAAATTTTTACACCTGAGCCTAAACTTCCTAAGTTTGCCTAGACTTCCTAAACTTCTTTGGAGAAAGACATCATAGAATATATATACATTATTCAGATTCTTTTTAAGAGGGTTTGCCTCCCAAATAAATCTAAATATATCCATCTCCCTTCAAGGACTAAAAAAGAATGTAATAATAATGTGTATTCTTTACTTCATCTTGAAAATTCAACAAAAAGCTGCCTAGGAATTTCCCACACACTGTTTTTTAGGTCATTCATTGACTTATTCATCCATTCAACAAGTATTTTTTGAAGGCCCATTCTGCCTTGAAGTAAAAACCTGATTTAAGTCCTCTTCTGTATGTATGGTCATAAAAAGATCTCAAAACATTCTTTTTGACCACTAAACAGAACTCCAGAACATTCTCTGCACCCTGTATCAAGAAGTAATTTTACTTCCTGACTCTATTAAGCACAAGTCCTTCACAAAAGAACAGATGAAGAATGGCTTCTGAATGATTTTTAAAGGGCACCATGTTTACCTTCCCGCTAAAATACCTTTGGCCCTTCCAAAATTCAGAAGCAGCAAAAATCAGACCAAATCTGTCTGAGGAAGAATGACAGTACTTTGTTAAAGGGCTGAGATGGTATTATCAGAGCTCTGCCTGTAACTGTGGCAACGGTTTTAAGAGGAGCCCCTGTCACACCTCCCCCCAAGTTCTCCCAGGCCTCTGTCTGCAGGAAACATTCTCTCCTTCACAAAACTGGGACCAAAAACCACAATAACAGCAAGAGAAGCCTCTCCCTGTTTTCCCATTCCCAAGAAGACAGCTTTTGGGGGGTCACCTCTAAAGAGCATTCCCGATAGGAGCGTGAGAGTACTCCAGGCATGCTGAATGTCTGAAACAGACCGGCAGATCAGAGGAAAACCAGCACTAGCTGTGTTAGTAAATGTGGTTTCCACTGCACTGAAAATCTTAAAAGCAGTCTACCTCAGTTGGCCCAGCATACATCATGGGAGATGGGAAGATGGCCACCACTGTCGTTTCAGGATTCAGGATTCCTTCTTCCAGCACTGCGGCATGCTGCTTCATACGCCACATCAAAGGAACGTCATCATCCTTTGTCCATCCACCAAGAGGATGAAGGAGAAGGACAGGGCGCCGATAGCCCCTCTCTAGAAGTTGCTTATGGGTATCCTGCATTAACAGAGCATGTCCATTGTGCACTGGGTTGCGTAATTGAAAGGCAAACACAGCATCTGAAAAGAGAATTTCCAGAGTCAGGAAGAGTCCATTTCTCATGGCTTATCTTCCAAAGGATAAGCAATTCTTCCCAAAGTTTGATGCCTAGGACTAAGCAAACATATGAGCCCCCAATCAGGTAAAAAAAAACATGTCCTGGGGCACCTGGGTGGCTCAGTGGGTTAAGCCGCTGCCTTCGGCTCGGGTCATGATCTCAGGGTCCTGGGATCGAGTCCCGCGTCGGGCTCTCTGCTCAGCAGGGAGCCTGCTTCCCTCTCTCTCTCTCTGCCTGCCTCTCTGTCTACTGTGATCTCTCTCTGTCAAATAAATAAATAAAAATCTTTAAAAAGATAGACATGTCTTTTAAAGAAAAAAAACATGTCCTGCTTTGACCATTTACTCCAAGACCAACTTGACCTATCTCCTTCCACCAGGTTTTTACTTTACAAATCAAATGCCTGAGGATGTGTAAGAAGATGGTCATGGATTTGCAACAACCACTTTCTGCATTCCTGGCAAGCACAGAACCACCACACTTTCTGGTCCCAACTTCCTGGTTTAAGTGCTTACAGTGGGTGCAATTTCCTGGCCTGTGCCTTAATTACGTACCAGGTCAACCCCTCCATTGGACCTAAGACACTGCTTTATTAAAGGGAGGCAGAAAGGTAGAGAAATTTACAGTTTAAAAAATTTTACTTACTATCCAAATGTGCTCATTTATACTGATTACTTTGACTAGAACCCAACGTTTTTTTGTGATGCCAGGTCTAGATTGTGGGTTACAGTTTAGGAACAACACTATGCCCTACAAGGGTCACTGCTATTACCCAAACAATGAAAACTGCTAGATGAATTAAGCTGGTTGACTCTGTATCTTCTGCTTACAACCCTGACTCTACTCCTGCAAGAGGCTGCCATCAGGAGACATTCTCAGAAAGTATGGTTCTTTGGGGTCATAGAGAAATTTCACAGAACAGAATGGTAGCCCAGTTAGAAGAGCTCTGTATTTTATTGCCCTGCCAACATCTGGTATAGTATCATGCCATGATGATCCCAGCCCGACTCAGGGAGAAGAATATCCTCCCCTCTCCTAATGATTTTAAACCAAGAGTATAAACATCTTCCCCCTTAAGTTCTCAATTCTGACCCTCTTCTGTCATGATGACAGAAGGTCACAGGAGGAAATCTGTGGCACCTTACTTGACCAGGGGCTTGGGGGTTTGTTGAGGAGTGGGGGGAGAGCCACATCCTGTGATATTCCAAGATTTACAGTATTACTGTTATGCTCTGAAGTTCTCAAGTTACCTTTTATACATGAACAAGGCTAGTTTTCACCCAAGAAATAGCTGATATGACGTACAAAGAACAAGAAAGTCCTGATACAAATATATGAGCATTTAAAATTATTCTGCTTTAGGGCACCTGGGTGCTCAGTCGTTAAGCATCTGTCTTTGGCTCAGATCATGATCCCGGGGTCCTGGGATCAAGCCCAGCATTAGGCTCCATGTCAGCAGGAAGCCTGCTTCTCCCTCTCCCACTCCCCCTGCTTGTGTTCCCTTTCTTGCTGTCTCTCTCTCTGTCAAATAAATAAATAAAATCTTAAAAAATAAAATAAATAAGTAAAATTATTCTGCTTTAAGGAGATGGGAAGAGGAGTACAAGCCTGAAAGTTTTTCTACCCTGAATTCACTTCAAATCTTGTTTTATATATAGACATAAAAAGATCCCCAAACAGGGGGTGCCTGGGTAGCTCAGCTGGTTGAGCATCACACTCTTAATCTCAGCTCAGATCTTGATCTCAGGGTCATGAGTTCAAGCCCCATCCTGGGCTCCTACTTTAAAAAAAAAAAAAAAAAAAAAAATCTCCAAAAAGCCCTTTTGATCTTTAAGTAAAGCTCCAGAGCTCCCCTATCCCTGGGAGCAAGAGGCAATTTTACTTCCTGACTCTACTGTATATACTCCAGTCCCTCATGAAAGAACAAATGAAGAGGGTATAATTCACCATTTAGGAGCTTACTGCCCGACCTTACTCACCCACTCTGATTCTGGCCTGAGTCATGTCACTCACTTAGCTCTCTCCTCTCTTCCCTTCACTTAATGCTGCCCATTCTTTATAAACAGCCTGCTCACAGGCACCTTGGTGGCTCAGTTGGCTAAGCGGCTGCCTTTAGCTTAGGTCATGATCTCAGGGTTCTGGGATCAAGCCCCAAGTCAGGCTCCCTACTCATCAGGGAGCCTGCTTTCCGCCTCCCCCGCCCCCCGTGCCCCATTTTCGCTCTCTCTCTCTCTGTCTTTCACAAAAATACATTAAATAAACAGCCTGCTCACAACAAACCCACTTACTGAGCATCAGTGCATCCTCCTCCTAGGCCAGTGTGAGTCACTGCACAGATGGTGGGTGGGGGAGAGACTCCAGACACCCACTGGGGAGAGAGGACTCTGGCCCAGCTCAAGCCTGCAAGCCCCAGGGCCCCAGCAGACCGCCTGTTTGGGAGACTCCTTACACACAGTGAGATACAGCAAACACATAAACATAGTGAGGATAAGGGGAGCCAGGGTTCTCAACTGCAGGAGATGGAAAGCATAAACACAGACAGGAGAAAGGTTAGAATAGACTATGTGCTACTGGATTAAGACTGAAAGTATCAGTGTGAGCTCAGGGGTTTCAGCCAGAGAGAGGAGACAGGAACAAATATAAACATGTGTGTGCTGGTATCTAAGTGCCTGTGTGCCCACACATAATGCACATTTCTCAGCTCACCCACTGAAAGGTCATCTATAAGCAACCACTACCCAATTATGATGAGCAACACAAAAGCACCAATTTTACATTCTAAATACCGCTGGCAAAATGGCTGGTTCTAGCACTAGGGCAAGGAAAGCTGGAACATCCTGTGTGTCATATAGAAAGGAAGTGCTTGAAAAATGATGCCCCAGGCATGGGGCATGTCAAAAGGACAGAGCAACCAGTTTGATCCAATGACTAATCCCAACAAGGACAAGTTAAACACCAACATAAACAATAATAGTAACGAACTGTAACCTATTGAGTAAAACAGGAATCTGAGTCCACCGAAGAATAAAATAAATCAACAAACTAATGGAGAGAAGGGGAAACTCCACCTCTGGGTAGAAAGTCAACTAATAAACATCGGAAGAATGACAATTAGATAAATCACCATTTGGCCATATTTGTAATGTGCTAAAAAAAACTGTGGGTAAAAGTTTGATAACAACAGGATATTTATAGTTTCAAAATCTCTCACCCAAAATACTTTTTAGTTAATAAGCACAAAATAACTTGTTAACTTCATAGCGGAAAATCCTGGCAAACACAATCTTAAACAAGAGACAAATTTTTTTTAAGAAGTTAACCTTAAAACAAAAGTTGAAGATGAATCAAAATTGTAAGCCACCAGATACAATGCACTGAGAGCTCACAACTGCTTTCGTAGTATCTCTGACAAAAACGTGTAACCCAAATCGAAACATGAGGAAGCAGCAGATAAATCCACACTAACCGACATTCAACAAAGTAAATGATATGTACTCTTAAAAAATGTCAAGGTCATAAAAGACACAATAAAGACTAAATGACCCTTCCAAATTGAAGTAGACTATAAAGAGACATGACTGAGTCCTGAACCAGAAAGGAAAGGTGGGGAAGAAAAAAACCTGATTGCTGTTGGTTTTGCTATAATGGACCTTATTAGGACAGTGGCATGATTTGAATGGAGTATAAGGGTTAGACAGTGCTACACCAGTATTATTTTCTGGATGTGGATGAACATGCTATAGATAGGTAAGAGACCATTAATTTTAGGAAATGCATGAGGACTTACTAAGGGGTAATGAGGCATCCCGTCATGTCTACAACTTTTAAAGACAGTGAGAACGAGAAAGCCAATAACATATAATGTTAGTAACTATAGATTCTGGATAAATATATAGGAGTTCTTGTCCCTATTCTGTATTCTAATTTTTCTGTAAATTTAAAATTATTTCAAAATAAAAAGTTAAAAAACAAAGTGAAAAATTTTGACATGAGATATATGAAGCAAATACAATGCAGGATCGTTATTTAGATCCTGATTCAAACAAACTATTTTAAAAAGTTACTACAGGGGTGCCTGTGTACCTCAGTCAGTTAAACGCCTGCCTTCAACTCATGTCATGATCCCAGGGTCCTGGGATCGAGCCTCACATCAGGCTCCCTCCTCAGCAGGGAGCCTGCTTCTGAATCCTCTCCTCCCAGCTCCTGTTCTATTTCTATCTCTCTCTCAAATAAATAAATAAAATATTTTAATTAAACAAATTAAATTAAATTAAAAAGTGATTACTATGAAATTATCAGAAATTTGAACATTGAGTGGATATTTGATTACATAAAGCAATTATTATTATTAAGCTGCAAAAGTGGTATAATGGCTGTCCTTTTTAAGTCCTTGCCTTTAAGAGACAGGTACTGAAACAGATGAAATAAAGGGGGTATGAGCTCTGCTTCAGAATCACATGCAGGGGTGAGGTAGGAAGGAGGGCAAAGATGCAACAAGATTAGTTAAGAGCTGATTACCTACTGAAGCTGGGCTAGAAGCACACAGGGATTCAGTATACTATGATATCTACTTACAAGTAGCGTAAGTTTGAAATTTTCTGTAATAACAAGGTCTAAAAGAGAAGATACATGCAGGGTACCAAAAGAAGCATTACTTTAGAACAGGGTTAATTATGGATTCATATTGTAAGTACACCAGTTTCTAGCCATGGACTGTGGCCTTTAAGGACCGAATTTCACTTCGTACATTTTTGAAATAGGGATGATACTAAGGTTATTGTTATGAAGACAAAAATAATATAAAGCACCCAGCACAGTGAGATGCATACTGCGGTCCCTTGTACATCTAAATTCCTTAATTCATTCAAGATGAGAGAGGAGAGAAGGGAGAGGAGAGAGGAGAAAAAACATATCTAAATATTCCTGGCAAGAAACTGAAGCCACTGTTCTACCCGTGGCTCAAGGTCCACTCGGGTACAAACTAACACTCAGCTAATACCTCCAAGACAACGGCATGTTAGCACTGTGCTCATTAGCTTTTGTCCTCCTTAATCAGGAACAGGCATCTGTCTCTGTAGAGGGCCCCCCTGGGTGTTACAGTTCAGGTATATGATGACTACATGCCTAGACTTCAATCAGGTCAAATCTGATGTTGTAAAATCACCATTTGGCAGGAGTATTTATATGGCAGGATGTGCAAAAGGAAACATATAAAAATAAATGGTCTCAAATACACATATTTCACAGATCCTAATAATTTATCTATGTAGGCTTTCTTTCCAAAAAGAATTAATCTAGCTTCACACTGGTCATTTAACAGATAAAGTGAAGATGGATGACTTAGTGAAAGTTCATATTAGCAGCATAGAAAGGATCTGACTGCCAAAATTTCTTCCAGGCAGAATTATTTCTTTCGTATCAGTTCTACTCAGAAACCCAATGACCATTTGATCTGTCTGTCCATTTTTTTCTTGCCAGTATTACCAGGTCTTTCCTAACTTTCTACCCAATCCCTTTTAATTATCAATGAACTGAACAAATGGCTTTAACTGTCTGTTAGATCCAGACTGCATTTTCATCCCTCCCATCTGGTTTCTCCACTAGAGAACTGACGTGGATGAAAGATGTAATAAGAGCACCTGATCCACTGGAAGCTGACATTCCCAGGGTGCTGTCCCAGCTAACTCAACCCAGTACACATCACTATTAAATTTTCCTTCATCAATTTTCCATCATTGAGGATGGAAAAAAAATTATGAGTCACTATGGACCTGGGGCCACTAATACTTATTGCCTCATGTCCTCACCCTCTTTTTCTAAAGGACAGTGATTTCCCCACTGTCACACCACTCTTGGTGTCAAATATTTGTCTTTCTACTTACAATAAGTCCGTGGTTTCAACTGTGCTTGAAAATGGGAGGTGATCTAAAAGATGACTGGAATTTACTACTGACATTTATGACTTCCATCTCTTTTTAGCCCTCTGTAACCGTGTTCCTGGAGAAACACCAGGAATTCCATAATCTTGACTTCTGGAGGGTACACTATGAAGCTGCTGACGCCATCCATAAAAGCCAACCTTTTCCATAAAGAGCCAGAGTGAATATTTTAGGCTTTGCAGGCCATGGGGGTTTCTGCTACAGCTATGCCAACCCTCTGGTAGGGATCCAAAACAGCACTGGTCCCGGGCCCAGGAGCTCACAAACTGGTCAAAGAGGAGAAGCAAGCATTCACTAATCAGAGGAGAAATGTGTGATAAAAGGAACATAGGTCCTTCAACTCCAACAGACCATGACTGTGTCTTTGTTTTCAGAAGATAAGTCTGGTGACAGTGTGAAGCATCAAGAGATAGAAGAACGGGGCTGGATCCGCTCACTCAACCAATGTTCCTTTGTGAGTATGAGACCCCTGCCAAATCCAGGAGACGCCATCCTGTCCTCTCCACTGCCTCTGACATCGAGCCCCAACCCCACTGTCCTCATAGCCTACTAACCATGACACCAGCCCTTTCTCTACCCTTTAAAGTAAAAACCATGAAATACTGAAGACATCTGGGAGGAGGTGGGGACCACCCACAAACGCACTATCCTAATAGAGCTGTTTTCCGTTGTTTTGCACAATCTCCTAGTTTTCTCCTCATACGTACATTTTTACACACTTATAATCATAGATGTAGGACATTTTATACTCTGCTAGGCCATTTTTGGGTCAATCACCTGTTTCTGACATCTTGTGGTCCCTCTTGGAACAATAGGTTCATTTGCTGGGTCCTATGAAGTTCCTCATGTTCTCATTCTGGAAACTTACCCATTCCCCTGGATTCAATTACTCATCACCTACAGGTGGCTTCTGTTAGCTGCATCTCTAATCCTGACCGTCCACTTCATCAATTAGAGCGATTTATGACTGAAAGCATTTCAGTATATATTGCTCATTACTGTCCCCATTCCTTCAATCTTTCCACCTTCTCTATTACTCAAGCCAAATGCAAGCCTAACCCCCAAAACCTATTCCTTCAGTATTTCATGTTTAAAGAAAGGGACAGCCCAGTAATGCAGGTTCTGTCCCTTTCCCTCCAGTCCAGCAGCCAACACACTAAGGAAACCAGTACTGTCTGATCTCTTTCCTTCCAGCAAATGGGAGGGGAAGAAGAACGGGAGATGGTTCTCCTGAGCATGTGCTGATTTGTGACAGGGGAAGGAAATGGCAACCATGAGTTCTTCCTGGTGGTGGGGAAAGGATGAGCATGGAATCCCCTGGATTCGTGCAGGAAATGATGCCTAAGCCAGCATCACCACCAGCAAACATTACTGTCCCAAGATGCCAAGAACCTGGCTGTGACCCTACTCCACAGCTTTGTAGCCAAGTGCCCAAAGACAGCCTCAGTTCTCACAGGACGACTGTCCCCACATCTCTCAGAACTGTGCTCCACTGCCCCACCCACAGTCAGAGCCCTGGGAGCATCCCAACCACTAACCCAGAATTACAACATCTTCCTGCTTCGCTCCTCTCAACTTCTTCTGTAAAACTGTCCTACATACAGCAGTAATTAATAAGTCTCCTCTTCCAGTCCCACCCAAGCTTTATTACCTGCCACTTTATCTACCCCAAAGCTCTGGTAACAGGCATTTCTGATTTTCCCTCAGTCAATGTGGTAGCTGAACAAGGGTACTGACAACAGCTCTAGAGTTGTTAGGGAAGGTTATGTGTTCAATGTTTGTTTTTGTGGCAGTTTTTTTTTTGAAGAGAGCTGAAAGTAAGAAAGAGCTTGATTTCCCCTCCTTCCTCTGGACTGTCCTAAATTACTGGCTTTCTTTTACTTAAACTGCTTATGAGGGGAGGAAAAAATAAGACAGGTCACCTGAGTAAATACGAACATACTAATTAGCATTTTTCACGAACTGGAACTCCTTTTTTTTTTTTCAAGATTTTATTTATTAGAAAGAGAGAACATACACACATGGGAGAAGGGGGTAAGGCATAGGAAAAGGGAGAGAGACTCTCAAGCAGACTCCCCACTGAGCATGGAGCCCAACGCAGGGCTCACTGTCACGACCCTAAGATCATGATCTGAGCCAAAATCAAGAGTCAGACACTTAACCAACTAAGCCACCCAAGCATCCCTACAAACTACACTTTAATGAATGGGTGAAGACATTAAAAGGATATTTTAGGTAAAGTTGGGAATGATTCATGAGAAGTCTAAGGCAGAAGCAGATAGTCTCTGAAGGCATTGGACTTTTTTTTTTTTTTAAGATTGTTATTTATTTCACAGAGAGAGACACAATGAGAGAGGGAACACAAGCAGAGGGAGTCGGAGAGGGAGAAGCAGACTCCCCACAGAGGCGGGAGCCTGACGTGGGGCTCAATCCCAGGACCCTGAGATCATGACCCGAGCCGAAGGCAGATACTACCAACTGAGCCACCCAGGTGCCCCGCATTAGACTTTCTTGACCATAATGGCAGTGAGCTGGAGATACTGTAATCCAAAGTGTAGGGAGCCTCTATCAGTCTGGTCAAGGCACACTCAGATGAGGCTCTCAACATAATTCCACAAAGCGAGTATTTGAAGAACGGTGGTCAGGGTTAAGGGAACCTGGAAGGACTGATGAGACCTCTAGAGAGTAGAAGCTCTGCATCCTGTTAGCACTCCTGAGGGCGCTGGAAGGAGACAGTGTTTCTGAAGCTGTGAGGAGAGGCGGTGACTGGAAGCTGGTTGTAGGGGGATGGCGGCATGGCCAGATCACAGTGCTGAAGCAGGATGCTATGGGGCAGGAGCTCCCCCCAACCTTCTGTATCCTTTGATTACCTGCTAATGTTTCCCACATGATGGAAGCAGGATACAGCTCCCCTCCATTACCTCCCCTAAACCCTAACACACAGACACAAGACAGGACAGACAGGAAGGGGAAAGAATAAGCAAGGACAGAGCCCAGCAGACAAAAAGCTTTATATTCAACACTTTTTTACTACAATTTGAAAGCATTTCTAAGCTCAAGAATGTAAAACAATTTATTGCTGCGATACTTTGGGGAATAAGACTAACAGTCTAGGGGTGTCTGGGTGGCTCAGTCAGTTAAGTGTCTGCCTTCGGCTCAGGTCATGAACCCAGGGTCTTGGGATCAAGCCCCATGTTGGGCTTCCTGCCCAGCAGGGAGCCTGCTTCTCCCTCTGCCTGCCATTCCCCTTTTTTGTGCTCTATCAAATAAACAAAATCTTTAAAAAATAAATTTAATTTAAAAACGTGTTTGTAAGATGAACAAAGCTTTCTCAGATTTCTTTAACACTATGATACCGGTACTAGCGTGAAAGAAGTTATGTCAACTTTCCCTTGGTAGTCCATCAAGAAAGCAATATTCTGGGTATAATAAATACTAACTGGCTCTTACTTGGCTTAAGTGAAATCCATTCTTCTTTCCAGGACAGTGGTCAACCACCAGTGATTGAAAGAACCTGCCCTCTGGAACAGTGTCACCTTGCAATCACTGATGGAGCTATTAAAGACCACGCTATCCTTCCAGCTACAGAACCGGCTCAGGACAGCAAATGCCATCATACCAGTAATGAACACAAGACAACAGCCCACGTCCAATCATCAAAATTCTTCTTCAAAGATGAAAGGAGGAGAAAGAGGAAGAGGTAGGAAAAGAAACCCTGGGTAAAAGAAAAAAAAAGATTGTTTTCTCTCCTTGCGCTATGTACGAGACACAAACATGCCAGGAGAGGACTTGTTAATGGCCCTCCTAAAAGAGAGAACAAGAACTACAAAGGAAACTCCTGGGTCTGTTGCTTATTTGCCTTAGTCTAAAATGGAAAAGTAAACAAAATAATACTCCACAATCTTTGTTGTCTGACGTAAGGATAACTGGCTCTCAGCTACTTTAAACAAAGTTGCAATCACTCATTATGCAACAAATTCTCTAAATGACTTAAAATGTTTGGCTCCCAAAGAACAGTGAAAAACAGATGTAATATTAAAGATTCCAATTATGAATAACTCCTTGATAAGACCCCTCACCAGTGCCAACAATTAATTTACGAACATGAATTACAGTTACGAATTCAAATTTTGGCAAAAAATTAAAGTAAATGAGGTGGTCTCAGCACATCTTCCATTAAACATGTTCTTTCTTGTTCACCAGAAAAAAAAAGAAAAAGCCTGTATGTACTAAACTATCAGATAATTCTGGTTGCAAATGAAATAAGATCCAACTAGAAGTGTCTTAAATAGTTCAAACATACATTAAGTATTTGAATAAGAAATCTGGATTAGAAGACTCTAGGACTGGATCAGAAACTCGGCCAGTTTAAGATTCTCATGGATTCTCACAGATACGAAATAGTTACCCAAGCCCCAAACGCTGTACCCTTCCCCAGCAGCATCTGAAGCAGGAAGAAAAGGGTTAGGCGAAGATGACTTTTTGTCGTAAGCCACTTTCTTGTCAAGAAGAAAACCCCTGGGGCACCTGGGTGGCTCAGTGGTTAAACATCTGCCTTCGGTGGCTCAGGTCATGATCCCAGGGTCCTGAGATCAAGGCCCACACTGGGCTCCCTGCTCAGCAGGAAGCCTGCTTCTCCCTCTCTCACTCCCCCTGTTTGTGTTCCCTCTTTCTCTGTCTCTGTCAAATAAATAAATAAATCTTTAAAAAAAAAAAAAGATATTTGGAAATATAAAGCACACTGATATGAGTGAATTACTCAAATAATTTATCTTCCATAGTTCTACTCAGCTTTAGCATGTGAGTTTTATAATACACAAATAAAAGGTCAATTTATTATTGGCAACCATCTCCCACACAGTATACAGAGTGTTCGATCAAATTGTACCCACATAACCAAACTACCCAGGTGGGTTTAGATCAACTACCACTTCAACATACTCCATCCTACATTTATCTTTACTCAATGTTCTTTTATACTTTAGTAAGCAATGGAAAAATTCTTCTAGAACTTTCCCATCAAGCAGAGACTCCAAATAGTCCCGTGTTAGATAATGAGATCTACATCTTACCAGCATTCATATCTTTAAACTTCTGCTTTAACTCAGCAGGAGTGAAACGATACTGATCAAGACCATCATTCCAGTAAATTCGGTCCAAGACTTGAAGATCTCCTCCAATCAGCCAATCTCCTTGTTCCATAACCATCTAATGGAAGAAGAAAAGAAAATTTTTAAACAGAAACCAAGATCAAAATAAGTAAGAACATTTCTCACATGAGCTACATGTAGCTGTAAGCTACCTTCATCTTAAGGCCAACAGTAAATCTGTTTGGTTTATCAACTGAACTGGGATTAGAGATGCTTTAAAATTAGAATGTATTTTATAACCTTTCGGAGGGTTCTGTGACACAATGAGTAATTATGACTTGTTAGGTAAAAACATTCTCTTCACTGTTGTTGTATGCTGATGAACAGAAACATTTGTAACCCTGGGTCACCCCAGCCTCTGTGTTCTCCAATCCTAAACTTCTGAGCAATTCAAGTGATGATGGCGCTGGACACAAATTCATCTCCACACCACCTCAAATTTCTCACAGCTTTACTCTTGCTCTTTCCCTGAGAGGAGGGATGTAACCTCTGGAACCTGTCCATTTCCACAGCACAGCTGCAGCTCACCATTCCTCCCTCACCCACCCGCCCACCCTCGCTCAGCGTATGAGCCAATAACGCACCCAGATTGCTACGGTCCCTTCCTACCTGGTCTTGCTTGCCAGAAAGTCCTTCCCCACCCATCAAACCATTCACTCAGTAAGTATTCATCGAGTAACCGGCCTATGCCAGGCTTGCACTAGGCACTGGGGAATGCAGCAGCAAACAGGACATAGAAAGGCCTCACTCTAACAGAGCTTGCATTCTAGTGGGACAGACCGAGCAGAAACCAGGCAAGTGTCGGCTAGTGAAAACTGTTAAAGAGAAAACAACCAGGGCAATGGAGCAGAGCTCCTGGGGATTAGACTCAATGACATTTCAGCGAAGAGTCAGTGAAGGTCTCTCTTGAGGAGGGTGGCAATGAACCCAAGGTGACTAAAAGGAACCAGCCATGGAGTCCAAATATTTCAGGCAGAGGGGCAGCAAGTATAAAGTCCTGAAGCAGAAACAGAGTCCTGGAGCTTTAGAGGAATGGAAAGAAGGCTAATGTGGCCCAAGGCCAGGAAAGTCAGGGCTTTCCAGGGGGAGGAGCAGAGGTAGAGTGAGAGAAACCACGAATAAGGCCAGGGCCAGGCCCCACTGGGCCTCACAGGCACTTGGGTTTTATTCTAATTGCATCAAGCAACCCCTGGAGAGTTTGAAAAGGTGAAATGACAGGCTCAGATATAGTTTAAAGGCTCACTCCGGCTGCTCCGAGGAGATCAGACAAACATGAGGAAGCAGACTGCAGGCGGGGCACAACTCTAGGCTGGAGACCTGGAGAGTGTGGCCAGTACCAGCGCAAGGGGGATGGGCTGGGAACATCCTGCACAAGACCACCAGGCAAGCTTCTTGAAGCACCACTTTGCTTGGGCCTCACTCATGATCCAAGGCTGCCTGTGACCTCTCCACTCCTAGCAAGGCACAAACGGACACCACTGTCACTCTGGGCGACTTGAACCCAGCCTAAGACTCTCCAGGATCCTACCTGCAAGGATCACTGTAAGGACAATGTAAAGGACAGAAATGTGGTTTGAAAAGCATGAAGCATAAACACATATAAACCACGCATGACCCCACAAGATCTTAACATCTCAGGGAAGAACGCTAAGCCCCTCTGTCTTCCCAAGGTCCTCTCTCCTGCTCAACAACCAGTCACCTCTCAAATGCATGGAGTCTGTTCCTCCTGCTTCCTAAAACTGGAATTCTGTTTTTCACAGTTCCCTCCTATCACAACCCTGCTGGATCCTCAAGGTTGCATACCAAGTACTAAGTATCCCAAGAAGTTTATGGATTACTCTAAATAACAGTGGAAAAAACACCAATAATTGCTCCCTGCTACAGATTATGGAGGAGGGCTTTGAAGCCCAAAGTCCTCAATTCAAATCAAACCCTCATCCCACCTGTTAGCTATATAATTCTGGTCATGATATTTATCCCCTGTAAGTCTTAATTTCTCTATGTGTAGGATAGAAATGCCACCGGTCCTTATAGGTTTGCTTTGTGGTTCAAAGAATTTACATAAGTAAGCATGTTTTGTAAACTACTATTTATTATTAATAACTGTAGAATTTTAATACCAAAGGAATGTCTGATATCATCACAAATTCAAACTCCTTATTTTCTAAAACAGTATCTCCCTATCTTAAAAAGTTTATCACTTTTTATTCTTCATGAGACAAGATTTAGCACATTAACATGATCTAAACAGATGTCTTAAAAATTGTCTAGACAAACCTACTAAAATTTCACTTAATTTCTTTTAAAGCTCAAAGTATACTTTAAAACAAATGACAGAAATTTTACTTCAGTGATGACATTTCACATACTAACCCTAACCCTTTGGAAAGACTAACTGGATTTCACTGCTTTCATACCAGACACACAGCGTTCAATTAAAACCCCAATCACCCTGCCGTAGGCTCCCACAGCACCCTGCCCTCGCAGCCTACCTATAGAACATGATGTCTGCTCCCCACCAGACAGTAAGCTCCAACCATACAGAGACTGTGTCCACCGTTACATCAGCCCTATATTCCCAGAACCAGTACCTAACTCAAGACCTAATGTATAGAAGATGTTTAAAAAAAGATTTACTAGGGGTGCCTGGGTGGCTCAGTCAGGTAAGCATCTGACTCTTGATTTCAGCTCAGGTCATGATCTCAGGGTCGTGAGAACGAGCCCCACATTGGGCTCTGCGCTGGGCACGGAGCCTGCTTGGGATTTTTTCCCTTTCCCTCAGTCATCCCCTTTTTACCTCGTAAAAAAAAAAAGATTTACTGAACAAATATTATCCAGACCAAAATGACAAGATCATGTGTTCATCACACTGTAGATATACAGGTAATGCCCACACTTCAACACACACAGTATCGGCACATGGAGATAAAATGCAAGGTTTGCTAAGGACCTTGATGTAAGGGTGGTTCTTGCATGTTGTTCCCCACTGTCTGGCACAGCGTTCCTCCTTCCTGTGCTCAAAAAACTCCGGGTTGCGGAGAATGGCCACACGGCGGCCCTCATACATCAGAGCAAATGCCGTACAGCCATCCAGCCTCTCTTTATCTTCCTGAGTAGCCGGCAGAACTATAGGCACTGACAAGTTAATGACACCCCCTGCAGGGCACAAAAGAACAGAAAGCACACAGCTTGCGTTACTCAACAGGCCTCACAGCCACCTTTCACTCCAAAGGACACTCTTCAAATTAGACAAGATTTATGGGTCCAGTGACAGTACCTGCCAAAGAAAATCAGGAGAGAACAAACAACCACAGAGGTTAAAAAATAAAAAATTAAAAAACAGCAAACATTAAGAGCAGCAACACTATGTAGCAACATACTTCTCACAACGATTCATGAAACTGTCTTTGGGAAGAAAAAAATGGTCATAAAACCACATTAGTAAAAGAAACTCTTTAACAAGGAAGAATCAGCTGATTACACCTAATGTCACCCAAAATATACTGAGTACCTCCAATATATCAAAGACAAAGAACGATGTTTCCAGGCCTTTCCAGGAACATGGAAACCTTTCCAGTAAATATATTGTGAGTGGCAAGTGTACTTGAGTATACTTGGGTTTCCTTGAGACAGGAAGACAAAAACACCCAAAAGGTATTTTTATTTCTTGGTTTTTAATCAAAATTGAACCAATGTCAGCAATTACTGGCCAAGAAAGAAAGGAAGTAATCAATTTGAACCAAAATGTATGATCAGTGAGACGAAAGCACATTCTCAGTTTCCAACTTTTCAAGCTCTAAATGTTTTTTCTAATCACTGTCCCCAGGTTAGAAAAAAAAAAAAATGCACTCTCAAATTCATATGTGGATCTTATTTACATACCTAATAAAAGCATATTCTTTTGGAAATCACAGCATGCCTTCTTTAGACAAAAGATGTCAATGAAATTAATGATAACTGGTTGACTGCTTTAAAGTTACCTTTAAAAGGGAAAATTAACAGGTAGATTTGTACCAAATCCAGACTAAATGACTACTAAGAAGGCAGTCCACAAAGACTTTACCATTGGTTCTAAAGAAGAAAACCAAAAAGCAGTATTTAACACTTTTATATGATAAAATTTAAGAAAAATGACTAGGAGTTATAATTTCTAATACCAATTTCACTCCTTAGTTAAAAGAAATCATAACAAAGAAGAACATGGTAGCAATTTAGTAGGGCTCTGTGACATTTAAAAATGTTTTCTTTAATGTAATAAATTAATTTTACCAACAGTATACAAAGTTTCCAGTAGCTGAACTGTCATTACAATATACTAAACATCAACTTCTTTGGCACCTTTTCCTTTTTCAGTGTTTTAAAAGAAGAATGAGCCCTTTAACCATCTGTTTCAGGATTCCTTACTTTGGACTCCCTGATCCCTTATTGGAACACTAAAGCATGGATTTCAGTAGAGCAAAATTCAGTACAGATGTACACTTTTCAGAGACAGACTTATCAAGGTGCTCCAGTGGATACAGCACAGGGAAACTATATTCACTTTTTAAATCCACTCTCAGCCCTAATCCCCAGGTTTTCCTTCTCTCTGCAATAAATGACATGCTGGAAAACCAAATGGGGAAAGAAAAGATTTCATGGTTTGCTCAGGGTATTCAGTACTGATGTAATTTAGTCTTAAAATGCTGCCTCCATTAAAGACATCACCGCTGTTTTTATCGATGGTGATGAATCTGCGTCATTTTCTTTCCAGGCTCGATGTACTAGAGAAGTAAACGGTCTTACCATCCAGAAGACAATCAAAGTGAAGGCACTGCAAATACTCCCTCTCTCTCATAAAGCCGTTCAGTGGGGTTGCCCACCCTTCTGCCAAAACCTGCACCCACTGCATATCCACCTAGCAAACGAGACAGGAAAAGAAAGTTTTCTACTTCATACACTTAGGAACAAAAGCAGCAATAACCTTTAGAAGTTTAATTTTGAAAGCAATGGAAACAAACACCTCCAGAATAATTATAGATTATACAAATCAAATAAAGATTAAGGGCACTAGGAAAATGTGCATTTCTCCTAATAAATGTAAATAACATTAGGCTTCAAAGCATTTCTAATAAGGATAGCATCTCCTCTACTAGTGGTTCTCGAGCTTTAATATGTTATAAGAAACCCCGGGAAGGCCTTTATTAAAATAAAGATTGTTCCACCTCCAGAGATTCTATTTCAGTCACTTTGCTGTGGGGCCCAAGAATTTGTATTTTTAATAGGTTCCCAGAAAATCCTAACAGTGATGGTCTGGAAATTAGACTTTGATAACTACTGCCTCAAACTAAAGCAAACTTTACATAAAAATATTTACCAATGGTGTGCCTGCGTGGCTCAGTGGGTTAAGCCTCTGCCTTCGGCTCAGGTCATGATCTCAGGTTCCTGGGATCAAGTCCTGCATCGGGCTCTCTGCTCAGCAGGGAGCCTGCTTCCCTTCCTCTCTCTCTGCCTGCCTCTCTGCCTACTGGTGATCTCTGTCAAATAAATAAATAAAATCTTAAAAAAAATATTTATCAGAACAAGTGCCTCGCCAATGTCAGAGCACCCCTCATTTTACAAAGACTGTACGACTTCTTGATCTTTAAGACTTGTAGCATCTCCTACCAGAACGTTAAGGAGTTGGTGGACTATGTATCATTAAGGCAAGCTGGATGTGCTCATTTTTTTTTTAAAGATTTTATTTATTTATTTGACAGACAGAGATTACAAGTAGGCAAGAGAGGCAGGCAGGGAGAGAGGAGGAAGCAGGCTCCCCGCGGAGCAGAGAGCCCGATGTGGGGCTCGATCCCAGGACCCTGGGATCATGACCTGAGCCGAAAGCAGAGGCTTTAACCCACTGAGCCACCCAGGCGCCCCATGGATGTGCTCATTTTTTAACTGCGTGTGTGCGCATGTACTGTGCATGTGTTTCTCAAACAAGAAAAGATAAAAAAACTGGCCAAGGGGTGTGCAGTAAAATGTAGCTTACTATTTATTCCCTAAGTATGCCGGTCGATGTGTTTCACTTCACAGTCAAATAACAGGTATTCCCCCTCCTTCCAGTCACAGGAACAATCATCTGCATAGACCAAATTGTGTCACCTACTTTCAGGCTTTCCTCTCATCAATTATTCCTAACCCTCAGACGTGGCCATTATCTGTCTCCACCGAAATCCAATTCTAGATGGTATATGTTAGGAACTGAATGTCTGTGCCCCCCTCAAATTCCTATATTGAAGGCCTAATCCCCAATGTGACTCTATTTGGCGTCCTGGCCCATGAGGACAGGACACTGTTAAGTGAAGTCATTAAGGGTAGGGCCCTCCTCCAGGAGATATGGTGCCCTCACAGGGAGAGGAAAGACACCACCAGAGCTCCCTCTCTCCACTTTATGACGACACAGAGAGTGAGGGCTGTCAGCGAGCCAGAAAGACAGTCTCACCAGCAACCGCATCAGCCAGCACCTTGATCTTGGACTTTCCAACCCCCAGAACAGTTAGCAGAGTCATTTTTTTTTGCTTAAGCCTTCCGGTCTACGGTATTTGTTATGGCAGCCCACGCTAATACACTACTGACCTAAGATGAATTTTGTTAATTAATTATTTTTCATCCTGCCATGCAAAGAACAAACCACAATATTAAAAAAGCTACTGTGTTTCTGGGTTGTAGAATCTGACTGACCCGGATTCATATTCATTCATTCTCATATTCTCTCTCTAGCCCTGTGTGTGGGGGTTCATTCGATGCAAAGTATGTCGGTGACAACATCTGTTCCCTTGCAACAGTCACCTTTCTGAGGGGCTCTGGTCTCCAACTCTCCCCCTCTGCTCCCCCAGCATGTCCTAGCTTCTGATCAGACCCAACCACACAAAGTGCATCAAGTAATCTACTTCTAATTGGGGATTTGAATAACTACTTAAAGAGGCTTTCTCTAAGCCCAGAAATTTGTTGGTGGGCGTTTTTTCTGTTTGTTTGTTTTCTTTTCCTCCCCAATTTAAGACTTGGTGCTTCCCTGAGTGTTCTGGATTTTTACGAACTAAAAGGCTACGAAAGTCAACTTCTGATCCAGGTTCTCAGTCCTTAATCTCCCCATTTTTAAAGTACATCTAAATGATACAGTTTAAAATGCTCTAATATTTCAAAATGATAAATTATAGTTTCCACTGTCATCATATCCAGTTTAGCTGAGTAGTTTTTTTGGTGGGGGGAAGGAGCTGGGGAGAGGGAGACACTCAATGTTATCAGAGTTGACATATACAGAATTACTCTTAACTAAATAAGAAAGAAATTCAAGGTTTTGGCAGAGGATTAGGAAACTTGTTTGGAGGGAAAAAAATGTTCATTTTAATTATTATACTTATAGTATTCTGAAGCATTAAGAACCCATTCTTTCTGGTAAGCTGAAAACTTTTATTATTAAAGATTTTATTTATTAATTTGACAGAGATCACAAGTAGGCAGAGAGGCAGGCAGAGAGAGAGGGGGAAGCAGGAAGCTGAGCAGAGAACCCGATGCGGGGCTCAATCCCAGGATCCTGAGATCACGACTTGAGCCGAAGGCAGAGGCTTAACCCACTGAGCCACCCAGGTGCCCCTAAGCTGAAAACTTTTATACAATCTTTGGTCTGCTGTTTCAAAATAGGCAAATATTGGGGCACCTGGGTGGCTCAATCGGATAAGCTTCCTACTCTTGATTTCGGCTCTGCTCATGATCTCAGAGTCATGAAATGGAGCTCAGCATCAGGCTATGTGCTAGACATGGAGCCTGCCTAAGGATTTTTGCTCTCCCTCTCCCTCTGCCCCTCCCCCCCAACTTAAAAAAAAAAAAGTACATATTATGAATAAAACCAAATCAAAGCCATGATATTTTGGGAATATGGCTTCACAAATTAAATACATTTCCCATCCCTGGAAATTGTGACATAAACTACAACTATACCCCCTACCATCACCACCCATGCCCTTAAACATAGTTATTAAACAAATTTTATAGATAATAACTATATGTAAGGCTAAATCACTTGGTATGAAAAGCAACAAAGCACTTACTTTATTAATTTTCAATGCTGGTAATGTCTCTGCATCTGTTTTTGCCAGATGGAGTTTATTTTCTGGCACATATAATTCTTTTACTTCATAAGAGGCATCCACAGGTACAATATCCTATACAACAAAGAAAGTACAATTAAATGTTTGATTCAACAATTTAAAGTTCTCCAAAGGGTATCTTAAGGAAGAAAATTTAACACCCCAAAAGGAGACTTCAAAACGAAGTATAAAAGTGGGCTCTGAATCCTGTGCCTCCCCAGTCAATTTTCCTGAGGTCTGCTGGTCTACTCTCAACACATAATATGCCATGTACAAGAAGTCTTTAAGCATCACGTCCCATTACCTAGTAACGAAGAATAAATTCTCAGAATGTACCACTGATGTCAAAATCAAGCAACTGCGAAAAACAGGTGACCTCAACTAAGAGGTAACAGTAAGAATAATTTGGGAACAAACAAAATCACTCTAAATACCACCATTCTCATCTTTAACATGTCAAAAGCCCTTTTATTTCAGCTTTTATATGCATCTTTATCCCTAGAGTCACCAATGCCACCTTCTCAGTCAATGCCACAAGGTACTTCTGTGTACATCAGCTTCACTCCCACTGTTGTGGTTTGAGAAACAGTGATTTTTGATCCCATCTGGAATGCAGTCAAGAAGTTTCATGTGAACTCTGAGTACACATTTACACAACATTGGGACAGTGCTTGTCTCTAAGAACATAGAAGAATGTATCTGTGATCACCACAACACAGCTCCTTTTTTTTTTTCTTTTTTTTTTTTTTGGATTCGTTTCATATTTAATACGTAAGTGCTGAAAATGATACAAATTCTTTTTCTTTCTTATTGAAAAGAAATAGGTAACTTTGTAAAAGTCAGAAAATGCCAGTGTCCCTGTGATCCCATCCTAGGTTTTTCTGCTGTCAGCTGGGTCCAGCATAAACAGTGAAGGATGCATTTCTGAACTCCAGGTATTGGAAAGTAGAAGACACGATTGCATATATAATAATGAACAGCACAATCTAAAGGGTTTTATCTCACTCTGAACACAGCCATTTCCTCTTGACCCGGGGCCAATATTAAGAGAAAGTCAACATATTTACAAATGAGACTTAATAGAGCCTCGTTTAGAGGATTAGAGGTTTAGAGATTAGAGGATCTCTACAAGTCTTGCTCACTTGTCAGACCCCAAGGAATAATTACCAAAATGTGTTTAATTGTTTCAACTTTTTTTTAAGCCAAATCTATTAGGTCACCTTTATAAGCATACAAAGTTGGCAATGATTAAGGGCTTTTCATACATGTATCTCATCCAAGCAATACTTTGTTATTCAAAACAAAATAATTCTCAAGAGAATGAATAGATAAGCCACAGACCAGGAGAAAATATTTGCAAAAGGCATATCTGAAAAAGGACTGTTATCTAAAACACACAAAGAGCTCTTAAAACTCAGCGGTAAGAAAACAAATAGCCCCATCTTTTAAAAAAAAAAAATGGGCCAAAGACCTGAACAGAAACCTTACCAAAGAAGATATGGAAATGACCAACAAGAATATAAAATGATACTCCACATCATGTCATCAGGGAAATGGCCAAAATCCAAAACACTGACACCGCCAGCTACGGGTGAGGATGTGGGGCAACAGGAACTCTCATTTGCTGCCGATGGGAATGCAAATGGTGTAGACATTGTGGAAGACAGTCTGGCAGCTTCTTACAAAACCAAACACACACTTACCATACAATCCAGAAACTGTGCTCCTTGACAGTTACCCAAACAAGCTGAAACATATGTCCAAATTAAAACCTGCCCAGATATTTAAAGCAGCCTTCTTCTTTCTTTTTTTTTTTTTTAAGATTTTATTTATTTATTTGTCAGAGAGGGAGAGAAAGAGAGAGCGAGTGGCAGGCAGAGGCAGAGGGAGAAGCAGGCTTCCTGCCAAGCAAGGAGCCCGATGTGGGACTCAATCCCAGGACACTGGGATCATGACCTGAGCCAAAGGCAGCCGCTTAACCAGCTGAGCCACCCAGGCATTCTGCAGCCTTATTCTTAACTGCCAAGACTCAGAAACAACTAAGATGTCCTTTAGTAGATGAACGGATAAATTGGTACATCCAGACAATGAATGCACTAAAAAGAAATGAACTTACCAAGCCATGAAAAGACATGGAAGAAACTTAAATGCATATTACTAAGTAAAAGAAGCCAATCTGAAAATGCTACTTACTGTATGATTCCAGCTATATGACATTATGGAAAAGGAAAAACTATGGAGACGATAAAAACACCAGTGTTGCCAGGAGTTATGGGTGAGGGCAGGCTGAGGGGAAATGAAGGCAAGAGGGGATTTTTTGGGCAGTGAAACGATATGATACTACAACGGTGGGTAAGTATACATCTGTCAAAACCCACAGAAGTAGAACCCTACTGTAAACTATGAACTTTGGGTGACAATGTGTCATAGTAGGTCTTTCAACTATAACAAATGTACCACTCTGGTGAGGGGTGTTGATACGAAAGGCTGTGCTTGGAGGTGGGGTAGGGGGTATATGGGAACTCACTCTACTTTCTCACTTTTGTTGTAAACCTAAAACTGCTCTAAAAAATAGCCCA
This sequence comes from Mellivora capensis, assembly GCA_004024625.1. Lineage (NCBI taxonomy): Eukaryota > Metazoa > Chordata > Mammalia > Carnivora > Mustelidae > Mellivora > Mellivora capensis. Next base: position 68,868 of record PISX010010297.1, read on the forward strand.
TTAAAAAAATGCGAAACAACAACAAAAGCAATTCAAAACAAGTACCAACGAACAAACCAGAGTTTCAAATCTGGTTGCTATTTTCCTGACTAAGTGTGGAAAGAAACTTCCAACTTGTATTTGGACTTACGGATTTATGTTAATATCTTCAACAGAGGAGAAAAGCAGTCAGATATGTGTATCAAAGGTAGGATGATCTCACGAAAGGCCTGGTGCCACTACTCAAGCAGCCCCTATGGGTTCTAAAATCTAGAAAGACGGATGCTCCTACATTTCCCCTCCAAAATGGAACAAAATAGACATAGTTCAGCATTAGCTAAATCATGTGTCAAAATCAGTCTGCTCCCATTGGCAAATTCAAGGCTTCTGATCTTTCTTAGGATAAACCCAAGAATAAGGACCCTAAGCATGAAGGAAAAGAGAAAAGAATACAATTTAAATACAGGAAAGAAACACTGCTTGCTACAATACCAAGTTTACCTAATTGTTCATGGTGTGCAAACATGGGTACTTTCTGGGGGACCCCTTTGTCCCTAGAGCATCCCACTGTTCACAGGAGGAAGAAAGTGGAAAAGGGAGTGTCTACAACGTAAGCCACGCACAGCACAGGGCACTTCATATACCTTTCCAGGCCTTCTCCAGTAAAGCTTCCAGCAGGGACCCACAACTGAAGGCTATTCATTGTATACGGGGCAAATACTACATGAGGGCATTCAAGACAATGGTGAAGGAAGAATGACACCTTCCGCCAGCTTCCTATAGATAAAAATACTATACAATTTTGTATTCATGAGGCAGATTATTTCTTTCTTTTTTTTCCCCCCCCATGAGCATGAGCATGGGAAGGGGTATGGAGGGAGAGGGAGAGAAATTCTTAAGCCGACTCCCCACTGAATGCAGAGCCTGATGCAGGGCTTGCTCTCAGGACCCTGAGATCATGAACTGAACTGAAACCAAGAGTCACACCCTCAACCGACTAAACCACCCAGGTACCCCGAGGCATACTGTTTTAGTAATGCCAAGCTAGAGAGGCATGTCCTAAATTTTGCCAATAGTCAAAGAAGCAGTTAAGTATACATACACAATTTATACGGAATACTTGACTTCACTGTGTACCTGAAGAGGAAGTCACATATAGAAAAGTCCTTTGTTTTCTTTGTATGTCAATTTTATCTCAGTAAAACTGGAAAGAAAAAAAAACGACTCCCTATAATCTAGCAAAAGAAATAGCTTAAGGGGATTGCGGTCAAGATGGCGGGGAAGTAGCAGCTGAGACGACATCAGGTAGCAGGAGATCAGCTAGATAGCTTATCAAACCATTGCGAACACCTACAAATCCAACGGGAGATCAAAGAGAGGAAGAACAGCAATTCTGGAAACAGAAAATCAGCCACTTTCTGGAAGGTAGGACTGGCGGAGAAGTGAATCAAAAGCGACGGGAGGATAGACCGCAGGGGAGGGGCCGGCTCCCGGCAAGCGGCGGAGCAAACGGAGCACTAAATCGGGACTTTTAAAAGTCTGCTCCACGGAGGAACATCGCTCCAGAGGCTAAACCGGGGTGAAGCCCACACGGGGTCAGCGTGGCCCCAGGTCCCGCAGGGTCACAGAAGGATCGGGGGTGTCTGAGTGTCGCAGAGCTAGCAGGTATCGGAGCGGAAAGCCGGCTACAGAGACAGAGCCGAGGAGTGAGCTCTCAGCTCAGGGTTACCTTGAACCGGTCGCAGGCTGGGTGAGCTCGGAGCGCGGCCAGAGGCGAGGGAGATGGGAGTAGCTGGGGCTTTTCTCTGAGGAGTGGAGCCCCGATTCTCAGCTCTTCTGGGCCGGAGACTAGGAGGCCGCCATTTTCATTCCCGTCCTCCAGACTCTACATAAAGCGCTCAGGAAACAAAAGCTCCCGAAAGCGAAACCAAGCGGATTACTCAGCCCGGCCCCTGGTAAGGGCGATGCAGCTCTGCCTCGGGCAAAGACACTTGAGAATCACTACAACAGGCCCCT